>APFE030228106.1:0-34580 GCA_000404065.3 Pinus taeda
TTTGGCGCAAGTCTATTTTTAGACTATGTCTATTTTTAGACATATGGATCATGTCTATGGATTGCAGGTTGTTTTTTATGGATGATTGATCAAGTTGGAAAAAATAGATGGACTTCTATTTTTAGACCACAGCGGAGTGACACCACAGCGGAGTGACTGCTCAGTCTAAATATAGAACAGTCAAATATTATTAGCTCATAATAATATTTAGACTATAAACTTTGTCTTATTCTCTTGGAGCACTTTAGGATGAGCTACAGATGTGGTTCATGCAGATCCTAGAAGGAAATACGTGGTTACCTATGGGATGACTAATATTTGCATGCAGGACTTCAGTTAGAACTCAAGTGAGTTGAGTTTAGTGGACTGGAGGTGCAGTTGATGGAGTTGTGTTCATTTTAGCTTTGTTAAACTGGTTGTATTTCGTCTAACTGGCAAATAGACTAGAGATGAGTTGGGTGAATTAGTTATTAATTAATTCACAAGTTATTAACTCATAATACAACTAATGAATACATCAGTTAACTCAGTTGCATGTTCAGTTCAGCAGGGACAGGTGTTAGAGAATCAGATTGCTATCAGTTGTGACTATAGTTGTGCATCAGATCTTGTACAATCAAGGGATTGAGTATGCCAATTAGTTTTCCCACGTATTTTCCCACATTGTAGCTTGTGCTCACGTGATTTTGCCACGTAAATACGTGGTTTCCTTGGAATTATCATCATTTCTTGAGCAGGTATTGAGCAGTGGAGGCAGGTAAGCAGCGAAGGAGATTTGAGCCAGTGATTGATTCAGATCTGAGCTGTATTGTGTGTAACAGAGGTAGAGATACTTGTGAGAAGTATTATGCTGTGTAATGTTACATGACTCAATCATTAATATACAGATAGTTGGGGTTTTTAGCGAGATGCTTTCCCCGGGATACATACTGTGTTAATGTGTGAATGCTCTTGATGTTTTATTGTTATTGATGCTGCTATATTGATGATCAACGTAGAGGAGCTTATGTATTGTGTATGTTTTCCGCAATAGTACATGATCAGGATAATCTCCATTGAATATGTGTTAAATTATTCAAAATTTCTACACAAACATGAAATGGAAACAAAGAAAATGGAGGAGTTGGGGATCAGTCAGCAATTGTGACTCGTAGGCAAAAGGGTATTGAATCAGCAAAAACCATAGCATCAAAGCAGTGGAAAGTGGAAACCCCAATTGAAAAGGAATCAGGGAATATAAAGAGACCCCATGTATTCGAGAGCTCAAACTCTGACAAAGAAGTCCCCCTGAAGGCAAATGGAAATCAACTGTCAGTAGAAACAACTGCTCTCAAATAAGGAGTTTGGGAAAAAGAAATGAAAGAATTTTATCACACTTAGCCTCGACAAAAATATGTAATTTTTTACCATTTTTTTTCTATTATTGTTCATCAACCGAAAAGTTGACATGACTGAATGCTTACTAGTATCTGCAGAATGTACTTTTGTTCCTTGCTCTCGGGCTGAATAAAATTACGATTTTTTTCTTTAGAAAAAAAAGTTCTCGTTCCCCTTGTTGATAATAAGTGATTAATGGACTCATTTTTAAATCTTAATATTATAAAATTAACGTGTAAATTCATGGATCAACATACAAAGAGCTCCCTTTGTCTCCCATAGGCCAACGAAGTAGCAGAGTCTTTCAACAAGATTATGATGAACAACTCGACCAAATGTTGCAACATCAACAGGGACAAATAGCATGACAAAGGCTTATAATTCTTGTGAGCATATACGAAAACCCAAAAGACTAGATAGGCCATACCCCATTTAAAATTGCACGGGGAGAAAAAGCGGTGTCTCTCAAATGCACTTACCGCCTTCCACAACAAAAAATAGAGGCGTGCTTAAATTTGGAGCGATGGAATCTGTGGAAGAGAACAATAGATATTATGACTTAACATGACCCACTATACTGCCTATCAATACAAAACAAGTAGTGGAATCCCGCAAAGATCAAAATACAAAAGAGAAAAAATTCAAGAACACATATGATATTGATATTGATAGGACATGCGCCATCTAAAATTGTGTCAAGAAACAAAAGCGGTGGCTCGAACGCACTTGATGCCTTCAACAACAAAAAATAGAGGTGTGCTTAAACTTGGCATGATGACATGTAAGAAAGATAAACCAATATTTATTATTTCTTAATATCATGCAATATATTGTATATAAATACAAAAGAAGTAGAGGAATACCACAACGATCAAAATATAGAGAACAAACAGTTCACGAACATGGAATTTTATCAATATGTGACGATAAAATTAGGGGTAGGATTAGAAAATTGGAAATCGCTACACTTGGAACTTATATTGTCAAAGACATCAGAGCTAGTTTCATTTTGCAACTAAATATACTTTAATGCTTTATGTTGAAGAAAAGACCCCAGCTTTTTGTTAGCTTAAGTTAAAGCAAAAAAACTATAGGTCAATTAGGATAAGGGTGGCTACTGCTTTGTAGTGGAAACGATGTTGATCAACTATCCAAACTCTTAAAGATATTAGGACAATGTTATAATTCAAAATTAACTATTTTGAAAAAAGCAAAGAAGAATGACCATTAATTCATCGTATGAAGAGAAAGAAAAAGAAACAATCTAAGGAATGGAGTTGCACAAACAAAGAATACCTTGTATCAAACAACTAAACTTACATGGAAGAAGAAATTGGAGGATTATCATTCAAGAGGGTGAAATAAGTCATACAGTAATGCAATTAGATATGGAGTACAGTTAACCTATGGAGTTGCAAGGACGTTGTAGAAGATTACCAACCGAGATTGAGAGAGTGAGTATTAAATCTTCATTGAGAAAAAAAAAAAATGAAGATGAAGATGGAAATCCGATAAAGGATGTAACCCAACAAAAGTTGGCATAACCTATCAAGAAAAAATTCACCACATATGATATAGTGAGGAGATACCAATTGTACGCTAAATAAAATGCAAGAGAGTTGATAGGAGATGTTTAGTCTCAATGAGGTTGAATAGCGAACTCATAAAGATAATAACGATATTAAAACTTGTAGCACCCAAATTAATGGAATTGAGATGAAAGGAAGTAGCATCAACAAAGGTGGGATCAACATAAGGACAAAGTGAGTTTGATGAGAAAAAGGCCATGGAAAGTGAGTTGATGGTACCTACATCAATGAAATATAGTTTTACCAGTAGAATATTGATGGGGTGTGAGTTTATGAAGGCGGAGAAGATATGAACAAGGATAGAGCATTAGAGGAATTACAAATATCAAAGAAAGTAGTCATTCCAGCAATAAATGAGGTGAAAATCAATCAAATACATCTAGTTAAAGAAGAAATTCACTAATGTTTCCAAAGATTCACTGTGCCCCAAGAAACCCCAAATCATCGAGATAGACAAAAGTCCATTAATCTAGTCAGAACCACTAAAAGTGGTAGTGACATTGAAGAGACAATATTTGTGGCGATGGGAGAAAGTGGTAAATAATAACACCATAGAAAATTGAGGCCAAAACTATATTTGAGGTCATTAAAAACTTAAATATGGATGAATCGAGTCAGATTGCACAATGGAAGAGATGCAAAGTTTGGGGTAAAATCAAGCCATGCAAAAGTGAAACAAAGAATTCGATGGACAAGGTAATAAAGATTTCAAAATTCAACATTTGTAGGATTTTAGACATGGCCTAGTTTATGTAATTTTGATGTCCGAAAGAAAGGTCAACAAAGTTTGTAGTTAGAGGGTACGAGATGAGAAGATATAGTTCCCATAAGTTATCTCAATTGATGCCAAAATGGTTCGAAACTTAACCATCTTTTCAAAAGAATTGTTTCTTGTGAAAGTAGCATAGCAAGTTCAACACTTATGTTGAAAGTTCGCAAGAGATGAAGAAGCAATTTTGAAAGGTTTGCCACACAACAGACTTACATGCAACTTCATGTCTTGGATAACACTATCATTTTAGTCCATCTCACATCGAAGTGCGGGATCTCTAATTCTTTGTTTCATTTTCATATACGTCATAATGATATTGTTAGAAAAACCAAATAAATACAACAAGCATAAATTTTAAGTGGAAAACCCTAATAGGAAGAACCATTGTCTAAACTATTCTTGCACCTTTTGTATTGCCTCAAAAGTGATTGAAGTGCTCTATTATCTTGCCAACAATGGTCTCATGTCGTTCAATATTTCCTCTCCCCTAACATGAAGGTTGGGGTGCCGAAATAAGGCGGGCAAAGTAATATGTAATTCCTCTTACGATTGGAAAAATTCTAATTAAAGTGTTGAGTTTTGTTACTTACAAGGATCCTCTGATCTACGACTACTACAAAGAATATTCTAGAATATTATGCGGAGGTTGAATCCCTACCTTCCATCTAATAACTATTGATAATTAAATTAAAATTGTGGAAGCCCTGTTCAAAAATAGACATGCCTATTGACATAATAATGAAATATATTCAATATAAAATATAAATAATCAACGTTGATAATGATAAAAAGATGCATTTATTTCGCACGTGAAACATGGAAATTAGAATATAAAGTAATATCTGAATATCTCTTACATTATCACCCTAAACTGCATTCACCTATTTATAACTCCTTTCAACTAATTGAGTTTAAATTTGAATTTAAATTAAACATCTATATAAAACTCTGATAGAATAAAAATTAGTTTAAAATTAAACTTTGAAAAACAATATGAAGCTTTAATATTGAAAAATAATTTAAATGAATTATATAATATTTTAATATATGAAGATTTTTATTGAAAAAAATGTATTAGAAAATGTATTATTAACTCGTATTAGAAAGGAGAAATAGAAATAATCCAATTAATAATAATAATAATAATATTAAAAAAATTGTAAATTCTTTCTCATCCAAATTAATTAATTAATTATGTTTTCCATGTGATCAAAACCCACTCGTATTAGAAAGGAGAAATAGAAACAATCCAATTAAAATAATAATAATAATAATAATATTAAATAATAATAGTAATAATAATATTAAAAAAATTATAAAATTCTTTCACATCCAAATTAATTAATTAATTTTGTTTTGCATGTGATCAAAATCCACATGCAACGGACTGATGGCGCCATCATGGGTGGTCGGTGTTCACTGTTCAGCATTTGGGCCTGTATTGGGTGTATATATATTCCCAGAGAATAAGCTTGTGATTGCTTTGTCTGGGAAAAAACATGTAATCAGGCAAAATAGCTAATTAATGCTCTCTCTAATAACAGGGACCCCTGTTAGGTCAATTTAATTCAGTTCAAGTCCTATACAAGATCTGTTCTCTCAGGGATTTCATCTTACCATTCACTCTAGAGCCACTTGACAGGAGTAGCTACAAAAATGTAAGTGTCCATCAATTCCCTGAATGATCTGCAATGGTTTGCCTTATTGATCTGAGCTTTTTAGTGTATGCATGTAAAAACTCCACAGAGTTTGGGTGCAGGATCATCTTCCCACCTTCCCCTGCTTTGTCTCGTTGTAATGCAATTTATATGCAAGGAGAGTTCGAATTTTCCAGCTGCAATGTGAGTGCATAATGTTCTAGTTTAAAAAAGAAGAAGAAGAAATCTCGCTGGCCTTCAGAAATATGGGCATGTTAAATAAAACTAAAATGAAGAGTGTTGGAGAAATGCTCGATGTCTTTGAAAGCAAAGCAAGTCAAAATCATCAATGTTGAATTTGGAAAATCAAAGCAAGTCAAGATCATCAATGTTGAACTTGGTAAAGAGAAAGGTGATTTTATAAAAATGGATGATACAGAATTTGTTGGAAAGCTGAAGAAATAGGACAATGGCCAGTAAAGGAAGGAGACCTAGCAATCATGCCAAGATTGGGTCTTGTCAAATGAGGAGCTCAAGAAGAGGGTATAGCTCCCAAAAATCTGGCTAGGAGTCGTATCATTGTGTTTCTTGGCAGCGAATAATAAAATTCTATCTCAAGCACCAATAAGGGAGATTGGGTCTTGTCAAATGAGGAGTTCAAGAAGAGGGCATAGCTCCCAAAAATCTGGCTAGGAGTGGTAACGTTGTGTTTCTTGGCAGCGAATAATAAAATTCTATCTCAAGCACCAACAAGGAAGGGATGCTTCCAAGAGCCAAACAGATGTACCAGATGCCTGGAGGAAAGAGGGAGATCCACAGTAAGGAAAGATGCCCGGAGGAAAGAGGGAGATCCACAGCAAGGAAAGATGCCGGGAGGAAAGAGGGAGGTTCAATCATTCAGTAATACACTAAGAAAGGAAACCTAGATAGGATCCTCCTCCATGACAGCAGTCACAAAACACTCGCTCAAACAGAGACAAAGATGGACAATATCATGTCAAGAGAAACGCAACATGCGAATAGAGTGAGTTCCATATGCTGAAACCATAAGCTCGGGAGCCTGTGTAGATCATGTGGGGATACTCAGGCGTACATCTTAAATATTTCCTTGTCATCGACTTTACGCATCATGCCCAAAATGAGCTCAGCAATCCTATATTTATGGAGAAAAATGCAGAAACAGGGTAACCATAATTCCTAGTTTTAAAAGTAGCCATTGACAGCTATTTGGAAGAGTGAATGCGAGTGTGAGTGCAACCGAGACCGAGACCGAGACCAGTGGGCAATTGTTGAGAAACAGGACGTGGTTTAATTGTTGTATGTGGTTTCGAGTTTTAATTGTTGTAACAGCAACAGCCCTTGGAGGTTGCAAGCAATGTAATTTCCATTATCAGGATAACTAATAAAAAAGAAAACCTGTTGTCTGAACTTCCCAATGGAGAACTGTGCGTGACGTTGTGGGCGGGGGTGATCTTTGTCGAATCACCCTTGCACCAAATAGAGTCAATAAACCTCATAACCATAACATCTACGTCATATTACCACTCAAAATGGTAAATTCACATTCCTACCATCAACCTTTTTTAAGCTTCCCATCCAAAATATGTGTATTCACAGTCACCCGCGTGAGCTTCAAACATGACATTATTCCGCAAATGTTGCAATGGGTATATCCCATCCTAAACATATGGCGGCGCACTGTCATCACCCTTCTGCCCAAAACGGGTTTAACAATCATCCTGTATTCTTGAGCACGCACCCTGCAGCACTCTCCCTGAGAATCCCCCTATTCTGCCTTTTCGCAACAAGAAGAATTTCACTCTGTACAGCCCAGCATCATTTCGTTGACAGTGAAAAAACACGCACCCTGCACTCTCCCTGCCAATCCCAAACGTTCGACACCCTGTACAGCCCAACAGCATCTCACTGACAGTGAAAAAAAATCCTTTGATAGAAATCAATCAAATTCACACTGGAAACGTCGAAATTGCTGATAGGAATCAAAATCGAATTCACACTTGAAACGTAACGTTGAAATTTCTGCTAGAAATCAATCAAATTCACGCTGGAACGTTTAGATCAGCAGTGACAGTGAAAAAACACGCACCCTGCACTCTCCCTGCCAATCCCAAGCGTTCGGCGCCCTGTACAGCCCAACAGAGAAATCAATCAAATTCACGCTGGAACGTTTAGATCAGCAGTGACACTGAAAAAACACGCACCCTGCACTCTCCCGGCGGGTGCTATTTCATGGACTATAGCATATTTAATGCTATAGTCTTTACACCCTGACAGGAATCCACCGATAGCAGGTCCACCATGCACATGCCCATTCCCATAACCCATAACATACACCATGTCGGACATCTCGATTCCCGGCGAATTGCCGGCGACTCCACCTTTCCTATTCAGCTCTAGTTTATTTAATGCAGTTTAAGAGGACTAGTGACAGTAGCATGATTTCCATCTATTCCAGTATTTCTCATTTATTATCAGCGGATTCCCATTTATATTTCCTACTCCCAGAAGGCCATTTGAATTTGAAATTTGTTTTCCCGCTTTGTTTTGAAATTTGTGGTTCCCCTTGTTATCGCAGGGCATGCTCTCTTTCATACACTTGCGGCATGCTCTCTTTGGCAGACTCTGTGGAGACGAGATCGACGAGCTCTTGCTGTGGCCATGGTAACAGGGCCTCGGATGGCTGGCATGGCAATGCAATTGCAATGCAGTGTACATTGTAACTACAAGCACACAGAATTTGTGATGGTTATGAGAATGAGGTGGTCTGAATGAAAGCATTGTCTGGATGAGTGACCTCAGGTCCGCAGCTACTGCCTGTAAGCTTTCCAGTCCATCCATTATCCGACCCGCGATCATCGCTTTGCACTTGTTGATAAATTACCCTCTTTCTCTTTTGCAGGTGCAGGAAAGACACGGACCACAACAACTCGGGCGGAACGCGCAAGTTTAGGGTCGAATTTATTAACCGGCGAGAAGATTCAGATTCAGAAAAAGAAGAGCACATCAATAGAATCCATGCAAAGGAACCAGAAAATAATATAGTTATTGCCTTTACTCCATATAAAGCCCTATGCATAAGCGCATCAGGTGATGACGAGCCCAAATATAATACCTTCCCCTCACCCTCCGGGGTTTAATCAAAGCCTGTAACTTGGTACTGAAAATTCCAATTGCCGCATTGCATTTCAGGTTATTGAAATTTTCATCTAGCAGATTATCCATGGCTCGCAGGATTTTGTCAGACGACCGGATGCCATCAGATAAGTCGAGCAAAAGTTGTGTTCCTTGAAGCTTTCCGATTTGGGTGATCACTGCGATGCAAATATGGAGAGCTTCGAGGTTAAAGATCGTGTATTCATTCGTCCATTCATCATCACATTCCAATGTATTTGCAGGAACAAGAACAAACAGATCCGCTTATGTCACAGAGAGGGTTTCCATTGCTCCCGACAGCCATGCCACATAATCTACGCACTTACAATCTCCCCATGCAGCCTCAATTGCTTCAATCTTTCTTCCAAGGCCGCCTAAAAAACTTCCAGTTCTGATGATATCGGCATCCTTTGATATTTGAAAGACTTTACCTCTGGATCTGGTTGAACCCAAAATTTCAGAGCGCTACATAATCTGAATCACAATATGCAAAGCTAATGTACAGAGGCAAAGTTTATCTCGTTTATAAAAAAAGGATGTCGACAAAAGGATATGTAAAAGACTATATGTAACTGGTTTTCATTCATAATACATAGATCAGATAGCGTTTTTCTTCAAAGGATGTTGAGCTGAAGTGGCGTGGCATATATTAATAAGGGTACAATTGGAAATTGGAATTTGTAGAAAATTATGCGTAAAAGCAGAGCTAAAAATTGGAACTAGTCTTGGCTTGGGAAATCGAAGGAGAAGCTCTTTGCTGGTCTCTCGGTGAGTTGCATGGAAGTCGAGCTTTATGTATACAAACTATGTGTGTGTTTGCATGACATGTCACCAATATCGTTCCGTAGATTGAATGAACCAGTAGAAAACATTAACCCTTTAAAGACACGGAGAAATTATAATTAATGGCTTTTCTGGTAAATGTTAAAGATTATCACAAGAAGGCTATATTTTATTGGAATTATCATGTGAAAAGGTGTACTAAGAACATGATAGACAATTCTTAAGTGGAATATTAGAGCTAATAACTTTGTGAAGTAACTTAAATTTGGTTGTCTCCTAGTCAGCCACGTTAAAACCAAAATATATGATTGTTTTTGTCAAATGAATCCGAGCTTGTCCGGGTCAAAGAAATATAGACGTTTACACTTTTACGAAGAGAAATGAATTTATATATATATTTTTTTAAATCTATTTTTTTTTCATCCATCCATGCAGAAAACGTGAGAAATGAGTAGACTAGCCAATTATAAACTCGTTTATCAAATAGATAAAGAAGGTAACCAAATATAATTTATATTATTTTAAGTTGGCTCATCTAGGTTGGCTTAGGATAGTTAAGATTGAATGAGAAATTCATTATTTATTTATTTTTTAATAGAATGTTTTTATTAGATGATGTGGTAATTTCTTTTAGACAAAAGATAAAATTAAAATTAAAAATATAAAATCTGAGATTAGCGATGTAAAATAATTATATATTTATTTTCTAATAAAATATTTGTGGTAATTTTTTTAAGTAAAAGATAAAAATAAAATTAAAAACTAAAATTTCAAGTTAGTGATATTAGAGATGAAAATGTTTACTTTATAATGTTGATTTATGTCCCTAATATTTTTATTTACTACTTTGGTGAGCCCAGAATACTTAGCCTTCTTATGTAGCCTAAATGCAACTACCCTATGGTTGCTTTTTTGTTTTTTTAAAGAAGTCTTGTTAAACGAGAGATGATACATTCATGTTCTTGTAGCTTGATATACATTGAACTAAAGGGAAACATGGTGCAATAAACCACCAAACCAAGAAGCATAGTCATCCAAGTAAGGAGAAATGAGATTCCCTTAACCAAAGGTTGTTATCAACTAATCTAATTCCAAGAAGAGAAAAATACTCCATGAGATATATCCCTCTTAGTTGATTTAATGCTCAAAGGTACTAGTAGCAAATCCCACCAATGTGATGAAGATCACAATGTGGAACCTCATATAATATGGGGTGCAATAGACCTTACAACTTGGTTAGCATCCCCCAAAAATGTGTAGTAGTTTCAAATATACCATAATTCCCTTCACAAATCGGTCTTAGGTTATATACCCTACATATTATACCATTGCCACATGGTAGCATGTATATCCATATGTTTTATTAGTCATGGTGCAGAGTTTTACTAATGAAGTTAAAGAGACTAACATAGTTGTATAATAGGAATATCATACACTAATGGTAAGTAATATAAAATAAGAGATGAGTGAACGGTTGGTACTCATCTTTAACAAACAAAGTGACCTAGAAAATGAGGCTACACCTAAAGGCCAATAGGTGGCTAAGGGCCTACCTTCTTTGCCTTTAGTTGCACATTAATCAAAATAGCATTGGAAGTAGAAGCTCCATGGAGATGACCAATATTAGCATGTCTCACCAAAGTTTCTAGATGCTATCGAGGGATACCTTCAACAAATTCCATTTTGTAAGCCTTTTTGTAGAAAAAGGTCAACTTTTTTCTCTAAACTTTGAAGTTTGTGCAAGAGAGATGAGTGAGAGCCACCTTGTTCCTCTAATACACGAAAAATGAATAATTTGTTAATCTAGTAAGGTTTCATGAGCTTGGCAATGTTGGTCTCTCTTGTGTGAGAGAACTTAGGGTCATAAACCCATTCTTTGAATTCCATTTCAATCTATCCCCTGCATATCTACTACCTTTTTCTATTGAATTCTCAATTCCATGTCTTGAACTTCCTATTTGATATGTTCAGTTGTAGCTGCTACAATCCCCCCTCCTAAATGTTTTCCTATGCCTTGATTTTGGCCTCCCTCTTGTTTATAAGAAATTATCTTTCATTGTCGTTAAGTATTCCCTTTGTTTGTCTAAGTGTTATAAAGAGTTATCCCCCTCCTAAATGTTTTCCTATGCCTTGATTTTGGCCTACCTCTTGTTTATAAGAAATTATCTTTCATTGTCGTTAAGTATTCCCTTTGTTTGTCTGAGTGTTATAAAGAGTTATCCCCCCTCCTAAATGTTTTAAGGAATGCAAGGTGGAACACATTATGCTGAATAGAATATCTGGTATTATAACTTTTAGCATTGTTCCAACCAACAAAACTATCTACACATTTTGGAAGATCAAATGGAAATAAGTTTTGAAGAATTCAATCAGAAAACGTCCAAGATGATTGGCACACGTGATTAATGGTACCATGTCCTATGAATCTAATATTTTTATGCACTTACAATTAAGGGAGAAAACAAGATCCAAAGAATGTATACCACAGGGACCAATAAACAGTCTATTTGATAATTCTTTCTAGGCTCAACAAAAACAACATTACATGCTCCTTAAATCCTTCACAGTCAATGCAAATGATGTACAACACAAGATTCATTGTGTTGTCAATCAAACAATAGTTCTGACCGAAAATTCCACCAAATTCCTTCAATCTCCTACAGTGATTAATGCACCAAACATACGTGTACCAACTACAACGACATATATCATTTTACTAATGTTTTCATGTCAAAATAAATGTGATACAATTAAGTCACCTTTAAGCAGAAACTCATTGCAATTTCTATACAAGGTTGTTTGTTCTGACTAAAATAACTTTAGTGCTCACAATTAACACATGCACCACAATTTGTAAGTATGATGTAGTTTTGTAGAATAAATCTTCCACAATAGCCTCAAGAAAGGATGCAGATTGGTGTTGGATTGTTTGTCTTGGATAAGTTTAAACTGTGCATATAGAATTCACTCATACCAAGGGATAGTTGAATGGTTAGACATTGCCAACTCATAGAAGTTGCCTCAGATTTGTAAGTTCAAATCTTTGTATTTGTTTGCAACAACTCTATAGACTTACCCTCAAAATTATTGCAAGACTTTAACCTTGAAAATGTGCCAAGCATTCTCACAAATCTACCTTCCAAATGTCCTTAAGAGGATTCAAAATAAACCCATCGTTTGTGCCCTAGTGGGTGTCTGGTTAGGGCATCAATGTTCAACCTTAAATTCTTAGATTAGCTTCAGGAATTAGGCTCCAAATGCTTTCTTCATCCACAGACCACTCAATTACCTTTTACCATAATTTTGTTTCAGCATTGGAGCTCAATGTGCATAGATTTATGCCTTCAATCACTGAGATAAACTGGTGTATGTGCTCAGAAAATGGAATCTAAACGCCTAGTGAAAAACACAGATCTCAAATAAGTGTCATTGGGACCCACAAATTACTTTAGTGAAGATGTAATTAAGTGGATTTTATTCTCATAGGAATGCATCTAATTAGAAGGAGAGTGCTAGTTTAAACAATTGTGGATATGTAGAATGAAGACTTTGAAAGCAGGGTAGAGTACTAAAGATTTACCATTCACATTATTTTAAGTTAAATTGGATCTTTTATATTAGCAATAATTTATACATAGAATACATCCAGAGAATTATTAACGACCTAGGGGAAGCAGATGGTCTATTAAGAAGACGAAAGTATGGTGTGGAGTCATGATGTATGCAAAAATTAAAAGCTTAAAAAGATTAAAAAAGGTTTTGTGCCAAAATGTTTGCATTTGTAACTGGAAATTCCTTTTCCTTTCTCAGAGTAGAGGGAAGACAAAAGCAAGTGAAGCGAGTGAACAAGGTGGAAAAATTGCTTAAGCATCGTGCTATCCATTGGGATCTGAAGAAGCTAGCAGAGCTTGAGTGAGGTCGGCTTTGTCACTTCTCCTGTTGTTTGGAGGTTCCACATCCGAAGTTTCCTCCACGATGAGGCATTTGTGGGAGTTGTACCTTTAGAGAGAATGCTCCTTGTTTGCAAGCAGGCCAACAATGATGAGAGGCCACACCAAACATCCTTCCTCGATAATAGATTGTTGATTGGGAAGCTCCTAGCTTGACGTGCCTCGGACTCGGCCATATCCTACCATGATGATGGAGGGAGAAGGAGATTGAATCTAATGGGATAGATGTTTCTTTGAAGACATGCCTAAAGAACTCGAGGATGTGGAGGACACTACCATAAGAGGGAATCCTGTGTCGATGATTTTGGATAGGTTTCAAAGGGATATTATGAGGTGACTAACATAGGCATTGGATTCAACCACAAATCTTTCTTCACCATCACGAGAAAGCTCCAGGTCCTAAAGCTGACATGCCAATAAGTTGTGAACAACCCCACAAAGAATAAGCAACTTCCACAACAACATATTGTGTGACGAAGTTGAAGGGGTGAGAAAGTTGAGGGAGAAGTGGAATAGGACAAAGGGGTCCCGAGGAACATGAATATATAGTTTCCTTTACATAGGTAAGTTCATTAACTTAATAGGAGCTGAGAAAAGGAGCTTCAACGTATGGACATGCCTATGCAGGGATGCCTCGACACATGATCACTCCCTTGTAATCACACAAGGGAGGCTATGTGCTTGAGTCCATTGACTAATTACTAGTGGATGTAGATGCAAGTTTTTACACTGAGGATTTGAAGAAGGGGAGAGACTTCAACTTCAGAAAAAGTTATTGCACTAGAAACTAACAAACAAGAACAAGGTCACCAAATGTGTATATAGAGAACACAAAGAGTTCCAATGACTGCTTCATAGTAGGGATCTATATCCTCGAATTGGTTCTATAACTTCGACGTGCACTGTTTTCTGGGATGGGATTACACATAATTAATCTTGGTGATATAGGTGGAATCAGAGGAACACTACAGGAGGATCTTCGGAGGGAATTCGAGTTAGTGGAAGGAGTGGCCCACAAGAGGCTAAGGGATCCCAAGGTCATAAAAGAGGATGAAGCTATCATTTTCCAGCGTTTTGAACATTTGACAAACAAACTCACTCTGGCCTCTTAACGGGGCCTCGGATGGCTGGCATGGCAATGCAATTGCAATGCAGTGTACATTGTAAATACAAGCACACAAAATTTGTGATGGTTATGAGAATGAGGTGGTCTGAATGAAAGCATTGTTCACAATCACCAAATTCTTGAAGAAGCCATCCACCTGGTTTCTCAAAAATTCTTAAATCTTTGTCAACCCTTTCAAGTTTATGTTTGAATTCATCCACATGGATAGCCATTCTCATCTTTAACTTCTCCTCCTCACTATTCCCATTTTCAGAAAGTAATGGCATTGTCTTGATGAGTGACCTCAGGTCCGCAGCTACTGCCTGTAAGCTTTCCAATCCATCCATTCTCCATCTCTTTAAAGGGTTAATGTTTTCTACTGGTTCATTCAATCTACGGAACGATATTGGTGACATGTCATGCAAACACACGGCGAGTCCTATTTGTACGACTATAGCATAGTTAATGTTATAGTCCTTACACCCCTGACAGGAATTTGACCTCATCACATACCATGTTCATGCATCCATGCATGCATCATCACCCAGCTCCGGCGATGCCTTCTGCCCGAGCTTGACCTCACTGCGACCATAATCCGACGATGCGTTCCTGCCCGCCTCGCACAAATAGGACTCTCCGTCTGAGAGACGGTGATTGTACTGTACTTCACATCCACGCCTGCATATTAGTCGCGCTTCCTGTCATTTGAATTTTAAATTTGTTGTCCCGCCCTGTTTTGAAATCAGTTGTCCCGCCTTTTTATCATATAATTGTTTTGATGCATGCTCTTTCACCTGGAGTTTATTTTATCTAAACGTCCCTTGATACCGCTGAACAATATCATGGGCAGCTGCAACTTTGGATGCAGGTTCGAATCAATGCTCATTGTGCCCGCCTGGTGCCATGTGTGAGATTTTTCATTAGCAATATCATCGAAGAGCACCGTCATGTAGAGCAGCGTAGGGAAACCGCTGATCAATCTGATTTTGTTGATGTTCTACCGTCGTTACATGGAAAAAATAAGGTGGATGAGGATGATATGATCGTTGTTCTCTGGGTCAGTGTTCTCACACTCTGATCTCACTGGCTTGCTGAAGCCTCAGAACCCTACTCATTCTTGAACCATCTGCCAGCCAGTAGTAGAAGCCCTCTTTTCAATATGTTTTGTTGGTTCTGCTTCTCCTTCTTTGATGATGGAAAGAGAAGGGACGAATTAGAAAATGGGGATGGGGTGGTCTCATCCATGGATTCTGCAGAAATGTAAAACATCTTCACCTCTGATCTATGTTTGTTATTATTATTGATGGACCATATAAAAGCTGCTGGTAATACATATTTTATGTTTATGTGGGTCACAATTCTTTACAATGAAAATCTGCAGCAACAACCTGAAAGTTCTTGTCAAGTGCATGAATATAGGAGAGGGACTTGTCCACAAGTTCGAGCGTCCCCCTCAATTACAGGACATTATGGTGATTAACTTATTTATATAGATGGGATGGAGTTGTGGTTTGATTGGTTTGGAGAAGGCAAGTTGGCTCATTGGAATTTAGAAGGCAGTCAAATTGAATAAAGGAGTAAGTGAGAGACTCCTATGAAACAAAACAAACCATCATAGCGGGGGCTGTCTGTATATGCCGCATGTTAATGGGTGATTTTTTCTTGCTTCGAAAGTTACGTTGGCAATGCCATGGCAAGGATGTTTCACAGATGCGCAAATTCCATATACAGAAATTGCGCATATACAGAAACTATGCATATACGGAAGACACGCGCATATCTTCCGTATATGCCCAGTTTCCGTATATGCGCACATCTTCCATATATGCACAGTTTCCGTATATGCACAATTTATGTATATGGAATTAGCGCATATACGGAAACTGGGAATATACGGAAGATGTGCGCGTCTTCCGTATATGCACCGTTTCCGTATATGCGCAATTTCAAGATATGGAATTTGTACACATCTTCGTTTATGCTTCTGCATCGTATATGCGCAAATTCCGGAAACTGTGCATATACAGAAGATGTGCACATATACGGAAACTGGGCATATACGGAAGATGTGCGCATATACGGAAACTGGGCATATACGGAAGATATGCACAAATCTTCTGTATATGCCCAGTTTCTGTATATGCGCAATTTCTGTATATTGAATTTGCACGTATACGATGCAGATACATGAAGATTCCTATATGTGCATATCATCCATATACATAAATTGCGCATATACGGAAACTGTGCATATACGGAAGATGTGCGCATATACGGAAACTGGGCATATACGGAAGATATGCATGTTTCTTCCGTATATGCACAGTTTCCGTATATGCGCATTTTCTGTATATGAAATTTGTACACATCTTCGTTTATGCTTCTACATCGTATGTGTGTGTCTTCCGTATATGCACATCATTCATGTATCTACATCATAGATGCGCAAATTCCATCTAAAGAAATTGCGCATATACGGAAAATGTGCATATACGGAAGACACGTCCATATCTTCCGTATATGCGCACATCTTCCGTATATGCCCAGTTTCCGTATATGCACACATCTTCCGTATATGCACAGTTTCCGTATATGCGCAATTTATATATATGGAAATTGTGCATATACGGAAACTGTGCATATACGGAAGATGTGCGCATATACGGAAACTGGGCATATACGAAAGATGTGCGCATATACGGAAACTGAGCATATACGGAAGATATGCACAAATCTTTCGTATATTCCCAATTTCCGTATATGCGCAATTTCTGTATATTGAATTTGCGCGTATATGATGCAGATACATGAACTTTCCTGTATGTGCATATCATCTGTATATGCACGTCATTCATGTATATTCCTTTATGTTACAGAAACTGCGCATATACGGAAACTATGCATATACAGAAGATGTGCGCATATACGAAAACTAGGCATATATGGAAGATATGCGTGTGCCTTCCGTATATCCCTAACTTTCCTGTATGTGCATATCTTCCGTATATGCACGTCGTTCATGCATCTTTGTTTATGTTACAGAAACTGCGCATATACGGAAACTGTGCATATATGGAAGATGTGCGCACATGCACAATTTCTGTATATGCATAGTTTCCGTATATGCGCAGTTTGTGTAAACTGGGCATATACGGAAACTGGGCATATACGGAAGATGTGCGCATATACGGAAACTGGGCATATACGGAAGATATGCGCGTGTCTTCCGTATACGCACAGTTTCCGTATATGCGCAATTTCTGTATATGGAATTTGCGCATCTACCATGCAGATACATGAACGACGTGCATATACGGAAGACACGCACATACGATGTAGAAGCATAAACGAAGATGTGTACAAATTCCATATACAGAAAATGCGCATATACGGAAACTGTGCATATACGGAAGACACGCGCATATCTTCCGTATATGCCACAGTTTCCGTATATGCGCACATCTTCCGTATATGGCCAGTTTCCGTATATGCGCACATCTTCCGTATATGCACAGTTTCCGTATATGCGCAATTTATGTATATGGATGATATGCACATACAGGAATCTTCATGTATCTGCATCGTATACGCGCAAATTCAAGATACAAAAATTGCGCATATACGGAAACTGGGCATATACAGAAGATATGTGCATATCTTCCGTATATGCCCAGTTTCCGTATATGCGCACATCTTCCGTATATGCCCAGTTTCCGTATATGCACACATCTTCTGTATATGCACAGTTTCCGTATATGCGCAATTTATGTATATGGAATTTGCGTATATACGATGCAAAAGCATAAACGAAGATGTGTACAAATTCCATATCTTGGAATTGTGCATATACGGAAACGGTGCATATACGAAAGACGCGCACATGTTTCGTATATGCCCAGTTTCTATATATGCGCAAATTCCATATACATAAATTGCGCATATACGGAAACTGTGCATATATGGAAGATGTGCGCATATACGGAAACTGGGCATATACGGAAGATGTGCGCATATACGGAAGATATGCGCGTGTCTTCCGTATATGCACAGTTTCCGTATATGCGCAATTTTTGTATATGGAATTTGTTCATCTGCGATGCAGATACATGAATGACGTGTATATACGAAAGATATGCCCATACAGGAAAGTTAGGGATATACGGAAGACATGCGCATATCTTCTGTATATGCCCAGTTTCCGTATATGCGCATGCCTTCCGTATATGCCCAGTTTCCGTATATGCGCACATCTTCCGTATATGCACAGTTTCCGTATATGCGCAATTTATGTATATGGAATTTGCGCATATACGATGCAGAAGCATAAACGAAGATGTGTACAAATTCCATATACAGAAATTGCGCATATACGGAAGACGCGCACATCTTCCGTATATGCACAGTTTCCATATATGAGCAGTTTCTATAACATAAACGAAGATGTGTACAAATTCCATATACAAAAATTGCGCATATACGGAAACTGTGCATATACGGAAGATGTGCACATATACGGAAATTGGGATGCAATGGAGGCAAGAGTTCGCTTTTAGAAGGATGTCACAAGAGAGTACGCAAACACCATAATAGACTACCAAGCTTGGCATTAGTTCGCCACCATCCATCATCGAGAGGATGTCGAAGAGTTAGGCTTCCCACAGCTCTCTGAGTCTGAATGATGTCTTGCATGGCTTACTCAAGCCTATTTTGTCTCACATGGGTACATGTGCAGATTGTAATGTAAACATGTTGTAAAAGTGAAAGACCAAGTGCCAATAGTAGAATGTAACAGTCATGTGTAAGTTGAAGAGCCATGAGGGTAGGTGAAAAGTCAGAAAGGGGAATGTCAAGGGTCACCCCACCCTTGCTATTTATAGAACCTCATAACTCATTGTACAGGATTTTGGGAGCCAAGCTTTCATAGGGATAATTTAGAGAAATCTTGGAGTGTATTGTAACGAGCCTTAGCTTCTCCACAGTGCAGAGCTAGTACATCTCTTTGGAGGAGCAGGTGGTAGCGACTGTAATGTTCCACTATCAGGGCTAGTGGTTGTAACAATTGTATGTATGATTGGATCTTTCACTCTTTTAATATAATAGAGCCAACACGTTTCATGCATATGTTGTTATTGTAGTTTGGTTATCCTGGTTACTTTAATGATGCATGTAGTTGTAATTTATGCATGTATGTATGGACTATTCTGTATGTGTTTGTATGAATCTTATCGAAGCGTGTTGTTGATATAATCCATCACTTTGGATCGTCGGCTATCGTGCTTTCCATCTCATGATGTCTTTCTGCTCGTGTGTTCCCTTTCAAGTTGCGTGCTATCACATGATTCTAAGGGGCTACTTCCCTCTGCGCGCAACCGCAGTCAAGGCGATACCATACTATCCACAACTGGGACTCCTGCTCCAAACGGTCAGAGGTCTAGTTGGGACTTCTTACTAGGGAGATCCCCTGGCATGTTGGTAGGTCTAGCATCGTCAACACCCTCATTAATAATCAAATGCAACATGTAAACCCAACCTCTAGGGTAGGTTTCAGTATTCTTCTGACCATATATCTGACAACATAATACAATTACTGGAACACCTTTCTAAGAGATCTAGTCTTCTATATATTATTGGGTGTTTGGTAAAATTTAGATGTCTCTTTCACCCAAGTTTTGATAACATCTTTGGTTCTCATGTATTAACTAGTAACTGCATAAAAATGTGAATCCATGTATGCCTCTGGCTTAAGCAGGTGATACATGAGGTGAATATCATGGGCCAAATATGAAGCAAGTTGTTGTCTGCTAACACTACTAAGGTTCATGGTCTTTGTATCCAGGTGTGACAGGATCCACTTGATGATATCTACATAAGGGGAAATTGGGAACCTGAAAGCAACTCTATGAAAACCTAACTTATATACGCTTATGTACACCTGTCTGTCCTCTAGATCTACTTTGAAATTGGTAGCTATGAATGCATCCTTGACTATATGCCATGTGATACTTGAATCCTTTTCAATGAAGAATTAAGTGTCAGATAGAATAAGCATGATAGCTTGAGTGCTCTCAACTAATTCACCAGTGTTGCGCTACGTAGTTTCGTTTGAGGATGATCTCTTTGAAGGCATGATGATGACAACTGATGAGAGAGAGATGAGATCAAAACCTGTAGAACTTGTATCAAAAGATGCACTCATGGAAAGAACAAACTAAATCAAGAAGATCAGTTCATTCATCAAGATTAAAGCAACAACACTCTCACTAGAAAGAAGGATTGCATAGTTTCTAGGTTCAGAGAGGTAGACTAGGCTCTTGAACGATGCACTATACAGTCTCAATAGACAAGGGTGGAGCTTAAGGTCTCAGCTGGGCAGTTGAGGGAAGAGACTGCACATTGTACAATATTAGAGGCCAAGGTTGAGGATTGAAGCCTAACACTGCACACTGCGTATTTGGGAAAGCCAATGACTACTTATTGTGCATCCTTAGAAGCCAGGATGATGCTTGAGCCTTGAAGATGTGAAATGCGCAGTTGGAAGGGGAAACAATTGCTCAAGAATTGCGTAGTTCTTCCCAGGAAGGAGAGAGAAAAACTTCAATATCTAGATGTTAAGGAAGAATAAAGTATAGATCAGCCTTAAGGTGAGTTAGACTGATCAATAGCATGGACCAGAAATGATCATGCAAAAGGAAAAACATGCATGCACAAAAGGGCCCAACAACAGCAACTATTGGTAGGAAAAATCAAGAAGGCGATGCGACACTTGTAAAAACTAAATGATGGAATGAAGAAACACTTATAAAAGCTAATAACAATAGAAACGACAATTATCATGAAAATAAATGGGAGAAATAACACTTATAAAAGAAAAAGCAACAAAAGCAACAAAGAAAGCAGCGAAAAGTGACACATACAAATCTTACCTAGAAAAGCGTAGCAAACTAATTCAAAAGCTCCTTGATCTTGTTGGGAAGGCAAGAGCTCCAATCTCGAGTGTACAAATAAGCTCTAAGAGTGTCTATTATATAGATCTAGCCCCCACGGGGTTAGTTTAGGGTTTATGACGTGCATGCCTAAAATCAAGGAGAAAGCCACACTTGTCTTGAGATAAGAAAATAAAAACTTTGTGCAACTTGTAAAACATTAATGTTGGACTCCCTATTATCTAGGGATGAACATTGGCTTGATCCCAGAAACTACGCAGTCACACTGGAAAAAAGGAATTGCAAAATTCCCAACAACAAGGGATTGCACAGTTCACTGTCTCAGTGGATTACGTAGTCTTGATTGTGAAAGAGGGCTAGCACAGCTTCTGTGCTCAGTGACTGCTTGTCTTCAAAATTGTGCAGTTTTGATCCTCAAGGCCTAGCGTAGTTTCCAGTGACAAAACGTTGCACAGTTTCTAGAGGGAAGATCAACAGTTGGTGCAAGATTATGGTAGGGAATGGATTGTGTTTGAAATTTGCTTAGTTGTCGCCTATAAAACTTGTTCATCATTAAGATAACCTAATCAAGTCATCAAAAGCGCTGCATGTAAGGATAATTCTTTATAACACTCAGACAAACAAAGGGAATACTTAACGACAATGAAAGATAATTTCTTATAAACAAGAGGTAGGCCAAAATCAAGGCATAGGAAAACATTTAGGAGGGGGGATAACTCTTTATAACACTTAGACAAACAAAGGGAATACTTAACGACAATGAAAGATAATTTCTTATAAACAAGAGGGAGGCCAAAATCAAGGCATAGGAAAACATTTAGGAGGGGGGATTGTAGCAGCTACAACTGAACATATCAAATAGGAAGTTCAAGACATGGAATTGAGAATTCAATAGAAAAAGGTAGTAGATATGCAGGGGATAGATTGAAATGGAATTCAAAGAATGGGGTTATGACCCTAAGTTCTCTCACACAAGAGAGACCAACATTGCCAAGCTCATGAAACCTTACTAGATTAACAAATTATTCATTTTTCGTGTATTAGAGGAACAAGGTGGCTCTCACTCATCTCTCTTGCACAAACTTCAAAGTTTAGAGAAAAAAGTTGACCTTTTTCTACAAAAAGGCTTACAAAATGGAATTTGTTGAAGGTATCCCTCGATAGCATCTAGAAACTTTGGTGAGACATGCTAATATTGGTCATCTCCATGGAGCTTCTACTTCCAATGCTATTTTGATTAATGTGCAACTAAAGGCAAAGAAGGTAGGCCCTTAGCCACCTATTGGCCTTTAGGTGTAGCCTCATTTTCTAGGTCACTTTGTTTGTTAAAGATGAGTACCAACCGTTCACTCATCTCTTATTTTATATTACTTACCATTAGTGTATGATATTCCTATTATACAACTATGTTAGTCTCTTTAACTTCATTAGTAAAACTCTGCACCATGACTAATAAAACATATGGATATACATGCTACCATGTGGCAATGGTATAATATGTAGGGTATATAACCTAAGACCGATTTGTGAAGGGAATTATGGTATATTTGAAACTACTACACATTTTTGGGGGATGCTAACCAAGTTGTAAGGTCTATTGCACCCCATATTATATGAGGTTCCACATTGTGATCTTCATCACATTGGTGGGATTTGCTACTAGTACCTTTGAGCATTAAATCAACTAAGAGGGATATATCTCATGGAGTATTTTTCTCTTCTTGGAATTAGATTAGTTGATAACAACCTTTGGTTAAGGGAATCTCATTTCTCCTTACTTGGATGACTATGCTTCTTGGTTTGGTGGTTTATTGCACCATGTTTCCCTTTAGTTCAATGTATATCAAGCTACAAGAACATGAATGTATCATCTCTCGTTTAACAAGACTTCTTTAAAAAAACAAAAAAGCAACCATAGGGTAGTTGCATTTAGGCTACATAAGAAGGCTAAGTATTCTGGGCTCACCAAAGTAGTAAATAAAAATATTAGGGACATAAATCAACATTACAAAGTAAACATTTTCATCTCTAATATCACTAACTTGAAATTTTAGTTTTTAATTTTATTTTTATCTTTTACTTAAAAAAATTACCACAAACATTTTATTATAAAATAAATATATAATTATTTTACATCGCTAATCTCAGATTTTATATTTTTAATTTAATTTTATCTTTTGTGTAAAAAAAATTACCACATCATCTAATAAAAACATTCTATTAAAAAATAAATAAATAATGAATTTCTCATTCAATCTTAACTATCCTAAGCCAACCTAGATGAGCCATCTTAAAATAATATAAATTATATTTGGTTACCTTGTTTATCTATTTGATAAACGAGTTTATAATTTGCTAAGTCTACTCATTTCTCACGTTTTCTGCATGCATGGATGAAAAAAAATAGATTTAAAAAAAATATATATAAATTCATTTCTCTTCGTAAAAGTGAAAACGTCTATATTTCTTTGACCCGGACAAGCTCGGATTCATTTGACAAAAACAATCATATATTTTGGTTTTAACGTGGCTGACTAGGAGACAACCAAATTTAAGTTACTTCACAAAGTTATTAGCTCTAATATTCCACTTAAGAATTGTCTATCATGTTCTTAGTACACCTTTTCACATGATAATTCCAATAAAATATAGCCTTCTTGTGATGATCTTTAACATTTACCAGAAAAGCCATTAATTATAATTTCTCCGTCTCTTTAAAGGGTTAATGTTTTCTACTGGTTCATTCAATCTACGGAACGATATTGGTGACATGTCATGCAAACACACACATAGTTTGTATACATAAAGCTCGACTTCCATGCAACTCACCGAGAGACCAGCAAAGAGCTTCTCCTTCGATTTCCCAAGCCAAGACTAGTTCCAATTTTTAGCTCTGCTTTTACGCATAATTTTCTACAAATTCCAATTTCCAATTGTACCCTTATTAATATATGCCACGCCACTTCAGCTCAACATCCTTTGAAGAAAAAAGCTATCTGATCTATGTATTATGAATGAAAACCAATTACATATAGTCTTTTACATATCCTTTTGTCGACATCCTTTTTTTATAAACGAGATAAACTTTGCCTCTGTACATTAGCTTTGCATATTGTGATTCAGATTATGTAGCGCTCTGAAATTTTGGGTTCAACCAGATCCAGAGGTAAAGTCTTTCAAATATCAAAGGATGCCGATATCATCAGAACTGGAAGTTTTTTAGGCGGCCTTGGAAGAAAGATTGAAGCAATTGAGGCTGCATGGGGAGATTGTAAGTGCGTAGATTATGTGGCATGGCTGTCGGGAGCAATGGAAACCCTCTCTGTGACATAAGCGGATCTGTTTGTTCTTGTTCCTGCAAATACATTGGAATGTGATGATGAATGGACGAATGAATACACGATCTTTAACCTCGAAGCTCTCCATATTTGCATCGCAGTGATCACCCAAATCGGAAAGCTTCAAGGAACACAACTTTTGCTCGACTTATCTGATGGCATCCGGTCGTCTGACAAAATCCTGCGAGCCATGGATAATCTGCTAGATGAAAATTTCAATAACCTGAAATGCAATGCGGCAATTGGAATTTTCAGTACCAAGTTACAGGCTTTGATTAAACCCCGGAGGGTGAGGGGAAGGTATTATATTTGGGCTCGTCATCACCTGATGCGCTTATGCATAGGGCTTTATATGGAGTAAAGGCAATAACTATATTATTTTCTGATTCCTTTGCATGGATTCTATTGATGTGCTCTTCTTTTTCTGAATCTGAATCTTCTCGCCAGTTAATAAATTCGACCCTAAACTTGCGCGTTCCGCCCGAGTTGTTGTGGTCCGTGTCTTTCCTGCACCTGCAAAAGAGAAAGAGGGTAATTTATCAACAAGTGCAAAGCGATGATCGTGGGTCGGATAATGGATGGATTGGAAAGCTTACAGGCAGTAACTGAGGACCTGAGGTCACTCATCCAAACAATGCTTTCATTCAGACCACCTCATTCTCATAACCATCACAAATTCTGTGTGCTGGTACTTACAATGTACACTACATTGCAATTGCATTGCCATGCCAGCCATCCAAGGCCCTGTTACCATGGCCACAGCAAGAGCTCGTCGATCTCGTCTCCACAGAGTCTGCCAAAGAGAGCATGCCACAAGTGTATGAAAGAGAGCGATAACAAGGGGAACCACAAATTTCAAAACAAAGCGGGAAAACAAATTTCAAATTCAAATGGCCTTCCGGGAGTAGGAAATATAAATGGGAATCCACTGATAATAAATGAGAAATACTGGAATAGATGGAAATCATGCTACTGTCACTAGTCCTCTTAAACTGCATTAAATAAACTAGAGCTGAATAGGAAAGGTGGAGTCGCCGGCAATTCGCCGGGAATCGGGATGTCCGACATGGTGTATGTTATGGGTTATGGGAATGGAGTTGTCTATAATGCGACTTTTTGGAGATTCTGGTGACGGAATCCGGCGGAAGAAATTGAGGTTAAATCTTGATTTGTTGCAGTTAAAATGGTTTTTTAACTGCATATTTGGATTTAGCACCCTTAAAAACCCCTGGGACGCTTTGAGTGTGCAGAAACTAGCTATCAAATCTGTGATTCCAATAAATTGTTGCCGGATTTTGACCAGAAAAGCCCACCTGAAAAGCTTTCAAAAAGTCGCATTATGGACAACTGCTATGAGAATGGGCATGGGCATGGTGGACCTGCTATCGGTGGATTCCTGTCAGGGTGTAAAGACTATAGCATTAATGATGCTATAGTCCATGAAATAGCACTCGCCATATCTAGATTGTGTATTGTTAGGATCTAGCCATTGTTAAGGCTCACGTTTGGGCTAGAAATAGGGACACAATTATATAGGCGTTGACCATTGTTCTAAGGCCAAAGAAAGTTGCCATCTTTCTCAAAGCGAATTCAAAAGAATTAATGAAAGAAATGCGGTGATCATGTTGGCTAATTACCATAAGCGTTGTGAACTAAGTAAGATGTTGTTTTTCTATTGTTTTATGAAATTCAAATTCGAAATGAAAGAGTTACTCGTAGTTTGTAAATGAAATGCTATAGTGTTTCCCTATGAAAAGTGAATGAAACCATTTTTGAACGTGTAATTTCCATGTTGCAGAGCTATGGTTGCAATGAAGGAAGAGATCAAGGTGTGAACCATGTGTGACAACTGAGGTTTTAATTGCAGGTGCATGTGATATCGTAGATCAAGCGCAACAAAATAATAAAATTGATAGCTGCAATGTAGTATAGTACCTTTATCTACTATTGATTAACGTTTTGTGGAATGGAAAAGAAACACAATAAAATGTTCGTCTGCACTTTCACGCTTCGTACAATGAAATATCGCCTAAAGAAACACCTAACACAATTCATAAGATATCGAGCTTTCAATCCTATGTTGCTATGTTGTATTACTATTACAAAAAATATATACACTGTTCATTGCCTCACATGACAACAGAGATTTTGTTGTTGTATGCAGAGTGTGGAGAAATTCCATTGTTATTCTAGTTGTCTAAAACTTTGCACAAAGAAAGCTAATTAATTAAATCTTTTATTTTCGATTTACGAATATGCGTTGAACCTATGACAATTTGAAATGGATTATTTCATGTTTGGAAAATATGACTATGCCATTTCTAATCTAAATACAAACATGGAGCTATCCTCGTTATGATATAGATGATTTTTCAACGATCGAATGCCTCACGAAGTGTGGATTGCAAAGAGATTTCATTGATGTATGGATTGCAAAGAGATTTTGGTTGATGTATATGGAGTTCAGAGAGCTTTCACTGTGCAGATTTTTCTGTGAATTCAACACAATGAGAAAGCTTCCGCAAAATAAATTTCATTAAAACAAATTAAAAAACATAGTAGCGAACATATTTTATTTCATGGATAATTGAAATATCATCTAAATTCAAAACTCCAACTCCTCAGTTTCTTAAGAAGATAGTTGCATATTAGTTCTAACATGTCATAATCTATGATAATCGAATTGAACTTCAATGGTTCCATGATGAAAAAACAATGAAACCAGAAATCCTTAATGAGATTTATAATCTAAAAAGAATTCATGATATTAAGTTTTTGCTATCCTCCTTACAATGTAGCTGACTTTTTAGCAATCAAATGTCTCACAAAGTGTGTACAGTTGAAAACTTTCATTATTGTATGCGGAGTGCGGACCGCATTCATGATGCGAAGTTTGCTCCAAATTCCGTAGAATGAAATCTCTTTAAAGAAAGCGATAACTAAGATATTTTGTCTCATGCGTGGATTTACAGCATGGACTTTGACTCAGTGGACCAGAATCCATCCCTATTTTTTCGCACTCCATAGCTTTCCTTTTTCTTCTGCACTCCACAGCATGGACATTGATTTGATGGACATAAATATTAAAAATATTTAGTGTGCATTACACTAACATCCCAATGGTTAGGTGGGATGTGGTTTGCGTTGATATCAAACAACATTATCACACCATTTCAATTATCTAAGATATGGTGCACACCTCAATCTAAATACAAGCATGTCATGAAACTTGTTAATAATAAGAAAATATAAAATATTCCCATATCACACCATTTCAATGACATAAGGTAGGGTGCACACCTCGATCTAAATACAAAGACATCATCAAACTGGTCAATAATAAGAAAATATAAAATATTCCCATATCACACCATTTCAATGACATAAGGTAGGGTGCACATCTCGATCTAAATACAAAGACATCATGAAACTGGTCAATAATAATAAAATATAAAATATTCCCACCTTCAATTTTTTTACTTCTAAAGTTAATATTACATATCACCAAATCGCATATTTAAGTTTAGAAATCCAAATTGTATACTTAGTTTTAAAGATTAAGTTCAGAAATCAAATTATGTTATGTCATGAAGGGTTTAACCTAGGTTCAAGGTAAAAAATTAACATAACGGATATGCATTATAGTTGACACGCAATCTAAATACATTTTATATTAAGTATTATATTACATTATACATTATAAAGACAAACATCTGCTGCATAATGGATATGAAGCACAATTGGCACACAATCAGCTCCTTCCAACAAACCTATTTTATTGCATGTAGACATGTCGATCTTCGTTCCTGTCGGCATAAATACATAGTTGGGCGATATTCTTTACTGTTTAAGCGGACCTATCTGAGAGCTAATATAGCAGCATTCATGAATCATCCAACTTTTCTTATTTCTTTAAATCTAATGGTCGAGTAGAGACGCATGAGGTGTTTTTTTTTCCATGTGACCAAACGCCACCTGCCATCCAATGGGAATTGAGCGTTGAAATAGGAAACATGCTTCAAAAGGTCATTTACATAGTGGGTATATGATTAGGTAATGAATATTTGAATACAGATGTATCTATGTATGCAAATTTGATGCACGAAAAACACTTTTGCAATGCTTTATACTACCGGGGTCGCCCGACTCATACCTTTTCTCTTGAAGGAAGTAAAGAGCGATCATTTTTCCCCATTAGAATTGCAAGATTTTGGCTTGAGTTTCCCCATATACTGTTCCAAATGAAACAAAAATATTATTCAGGGAGATCAAGCATCGATCATTGAGGGGGCCATCGATTTCGTTAATGACATAGAGAAGATCTTGTCAGTTTTACAAGTGCAAAAGTGTAAATGGGAATGCGAGGAATTTGGGTGTAGTCCCAATTCGCGTACTCCCCATAGTATACATCATACTCTGTCCAATGGAACTCGAGATATGTTATGGAAAATACTTCTTTTAACAATACGAGAAATCAATTGATTGTATAGAATGAGCCTGCAGTTGTAGATATAGAGGTGATTATGATTATAGTATAAAAAAAACTTTGTCATTGTGAAATCAAAATCTGGAGGAGAAAATAAATAAATGTAGTGTGTCACACCAGCAATCAACTAGGTTTTGGATGACACCGACATTTACACTTGTATAGTGAAGACGAAGATGGTTGTGTGGAGTGTGGATGTGACTTTCATTGTGCGGAATGCGCAACCACCTGCACACTCCACACACATTCCCCACACTACACCATCAAAGGCACTTTTAAGACAATATTTTAAGACAAAATAAATCTTCTTCTTAAAAGGTCACTTTTCATTTTAATTATTTTACATTATAATTTAATATCAATTGAATTGCCTTAAATATAAAATTTAAGACAAAAAGAGTTTGAGACAAAACTTTATATTTAGGACAAAAACAGTTTTAAGACAAAAATATTTTAAGACAAAACTTTAAATTTAAGACAAATACAGTTTGAGAAAAAAATATTTTAAGACAAAACAGTTTAAGAAAAAAATATTTTAAGGCAAAACATTATATTTAAGACAAATCCAATTTGAGACAAAAGTGTTTTAAGACAAAAAGGAGTCTAAGACAAAATTATTTTAAGACAAAACTTTATATTTAAGACACTGACCACTTAAGATGAAACTCATTTAAGAAAATTAACAATTAAGACAAAAACATTTAAATTTAAGACAATATTATCTAACAACTACAAAATTGACTCTGACAATGCACCCCAAGTCCGCCAGCTTGCAAGCTACTATTGTCTCACGCCTATACCGAGGTTATTTTTTCACTTACCATTCATGTTATCTTTTGTAAAGACAACGATTTGTTAGGTTCTTTATTTTGTGGGGGTAACCGACTTCGAAGAACGTGAAAACTTTTCCTTGCAACATTTCTTGTACATGAATTCCATTTTTTTCCCTTCGATCTTTGTTGATACGATTAGAGAAAATTTGTTTGTCATTGCATTCAATTGGTGAGACACTTTGGTGCTTACTATTGCGAAGAAATTGTTAAACTAACTAAACTATGGACTCCTACTCTTGGTTACGTGATTAACCCTCAAGTTTAAATTTCCCTTAATATCCATCCCCTTAGACTTTGGATCTATCTCAAGGTAATCATCTGCAAGAAAGATTGCAATGTGACTCGATTACAATTGGGTGGAGAGTGGAAGTCCTTCCTTCATTTTTCAATCATCATTAAACACAGAGATCGGTAAGTGTACATTTCTTATGTGTCTTTCCTTTGGAGTGTGATGAATCTTGTTACATTGTGAATGGTGCAATATCTTGCATGTTTGTAAATGTAAATGAATGTCTGAGTTTTGATGCTCAATATGTCTTCGTAAGTAGAACGGTGTCATGTATGGCCATGAATTTTAAATTGTCCCTAGAATATGCTATTCATTATTATGTGCATAGTGAACGTGCAATTATGTGTTCATATTCAATTATTTGATTTCAAAATTTATGTGTATACTTAGTTTAACCAATCCCTATGCTAGTTATTCTACCAAAACAAAGAATTTAGGTATCAAGAATTGAACCATGAGTCTCCTCTAAAATACAGGAGGGTGGGCGCACAACAGTTGTAGTTCTGCTTTATGAACCTAGCCTAGGTTTCCTTCTAGTCCATATATGCTATGTTTTCAAGGTCGAGAGGAAGTGGGAGAACATGACCTTGTTGACATGTTAGAAGGTCCAACACCTAGTGGGTGCTACTAAAACCACACCCTAGTGGAACCATATTGTGTATATAGACACCAACCATAATCCATCGACTCTGGTGATCAAATCTGAGGTAAGGGTAGGGTCTATACACTTGGCCAAATGTTTTTTTATTTTAGGTGAGAATCCTAAAGGCTAAGAGTGTGGTCCAGGCAGAACTGGGAATGTAAAAAATAATATAAATTTGCTACTACTGATGTATTCGAACTGAAAACAAGAGATTACAATTTTCTTCTATTATTTTACAAAATGGAAATCACAATTTTGAAACACATGCAATGGCATGGAACCATAAAAAAAAACACAAGAACACAATTATTTATAGGGAAACCCAACAGGGAAAAACCCTTACACTACTTTTCATTAATCATATGAGAATGAGAAACTATTACAATGTCTTGCTTCAATCCTAAAGCACACCCTGCACAGTAACCCTGTTATCCTATTGATTGTCCTTCTCTGGCCAACCCTTTATCAATTCAAGGCCCCATTTTTCTCTTATTTCCTTTCACGATTCCCGAGGAAATTAGCTCCTAAATAATACGGGAACTCACTATTCCCTAGTGCAAATCCCAAGTAATTGATCGCCTGCCTCAATGCCCAGCATGTACACTGAACTAGTGTACAATTAATAATTACAATGTGCCTTTTCCTCCACTTTAGTTTGGAAATTCAAATTCCATGCATGTCTAGCTTATCTCTCATTGATTCACTAGTTCAACCGAGAAATCATTGAGTTAACAACAATTCTACTATTCAATTGACTTACAACTGATTCAACTTGTTGCTTGATCTTAGTTAATTGAGTCAAACTGATAATAACTAAATTAGATTGCTAAATTATAGCAACATTGTATGAACAACTCCACTTCTAGGCTGTAACTAGAATTTGTTGAGTAAACAACTAGACAAGGCCATGTCACACAAGTTAACTTCCATCCAGGTCATAATGTTGATTTAGAAAATAGAATTACTAAATTTGCTTAAGGAAAAAGTCAATTTTAACCTTTCTTGATACATTTTCTAACACTCCCTCTTAGCAAGAAAGGGATTTTGAACCACCCATATCGGGCACTTGTGGAATTTAAATTTTCCTATTGACAATGCATTTTCCAATATATCTGCATCCCGTTTCTCACTTGGAATATATTGTAACATCATAATTCTCATCTGCACACAATTCTGTAAGTGATGGTACTCGATATCAATGTGCTTGGACCTATCATGAAAACCTGGATTCTCAAAGAGTTTGATACAACTCTGATTATCACAATAAATCATTGTCAAATCCATATGTTGACTGAAAATACCCACAAGTATTTTCCTCATCCATATGGCCTCACATGCTTCTTGACTTGTAGCCATGTGTTCAACATCTATTGAGTTGAGTGCCACATACCTTTGTTTCCTACTATACTAGGAAATGGTCGGAGACCCAACGCTGAAGATAGCACCTGAAGTATTGTTCTTGTCTGATGGACTCCCTCCCTAATCTACATTACTAAAGCCTTAGACCTTCACTCCCTTTGTCCTCCTCTACCATACCCCATTCTTAGTTTTACCTCTAAGGTACCTCAACACATTATTTGTCACCTTCCAATAAAGCTTGGTGGGCATAACGTATGTTAGCACTTGTGTTCATCGGATACATCACGGATCCTACAAGCTATTTGTAGATGGTAGCATCTACTACCTCTCCTAAAGGAGCACTCTCCTTCCTCTAGTTTGTAGCTAGAGGTGTCTCCATAGGCTTATAATTCTCCATGGAAAATGTCTAATGTATTCAGAGGTGTACTTTCCCTGACTCACAAACATCTCACCATCACCCTGTCATACTTCCAACCCAAGGAAGTAATGTATTAATCCCATGTCCTACATCTTCAAATCACTACTCATCTCCTCTAAGTATCAAGTCATCAACATATAATACCAAGATAAGCAACTTGACATATATCACAATGTGATAGAGGTTAGCATTTGCTTCACTTTTGGTGAATCTGAATCAATTATTATATGTATAAATTCAAGTGTACCATGCTTAGCATGCTTGTTTGATGCCATACAGGGGCCTTTTGAGTCTACACACGTCTCTGAGTCATATGTCTCAAATCCCTCTGGTTGCTCTATGTAAATTTCTTCCTCATTAACACCATCGAGAAAGGTGGTATTCACATCCATCTGGTGGATCTTCCACCCCATATGTGTAACTAATGATAGAATGGTTATGATCTAGGAATGTATTTCCATTGGTGCAAATGTTCCCTCATAGTCCACTCCCTCTACCTCAGAGAAGCCTTTGGCCACAAATCTAGCCTTGTACTTCTCGATGCTCCCATGAGCTGCATGCTTCACTTTGTAGATATATATGGAACCAGTTATTGACTTTCTCTCTGGCCTCAGCGCCACCTCCCATATAGTGTTCTTCCTGATTGATTCATACTCCTCGACCATGGCATCAACCTACACTAGTTGAAAAATTTCTTCCTCAAATGAAGAAGGCTCTGATTCAATGAGCTCTGTAATGAGAGACATATACCCAATGTACCTATATGTTGACATCCTCTTCTTATGATCAGATGAAGGATCTCCCACATGCTCCTGTGCATCTTGTACCAATCTGTTAGCTTCTCAGGCTCTCTTCCTCCCCTCAACGGAAGATTCTGGTTTTGTGGGTGCCTCCACCAGGCCTCTTCTCTACTCCTCTACATGTGGCTGCTCCAAAACCTCCTAAATCTCTGCATGAGGCTCCTCCTTAGGAACTATAATCTCCTCCTATGATGGGATACCCAACTCCCACTCTAGAGAGCATTTCATAGCCTTCTCCTCATCAAATTTTACATCTCTGCTCATTACTATCACGTTGGGTGATAAGAAATACACCCTAAATTTATGTGGTGCCTCTATGTATCCTACAAAGGCTTCCATCTCAGTTGTAGGCTCAAGTTTCTTCTTGTTATCCTTAGAGACATGGAAATACACAATAGCTCCAAAAATTCTGAAATGAGATACAACTGACTTCCTCCCATAGATTGCTTTGGGTGTGATCATTCCAAGTATTCTATGAGGACTCTAGTTCTACAAATAGAGTACGATGTTGCATACTTATGCCCATAGGTGTAATGGCAGCCCATGATCATGCAACATAGCTCTTTCTACTCCCACTAGTATTTTCTTCTTTCTTTAAACTACCCCATTTTGTTGTAGGTTATGGGGTGGTATCAATTCTCTTCTAATGCCATATTTGGCACAAAAGTACTTAAAGGTGCTAGACACTTATTCTCGTCCATTATCACTTCTCAGGGCTTTCAATTTATGACCAATATCTTTTTAAACCAATGCTTTGAATCCAACAAATTTTGAGAAAACTTCATCCTTCTTCCGCATGAAGAAGATCCAACATTTTCTTGAAAAGTCATCAACAAAAATAGCATAATGTTTGTGTTTTGTTGTAGAGGTTGTAGAGAATGGTCCACATACATTAGAGTGAAGTCACTCCAAGATTACTCCAGCAATGTGTTGTGGCCACCAACAAACCACCTTCTTGTTTAGTGTTATTACTAATACTAAATAAGTGGGGATCCTTAGTCAAAAAATTTTAAAAATGAACTAGTGCTTGTATTTCCTTTTTAATAAAAATTACCATCATAAACTTAGGAAGATACCTTTGAA
>APFE030228108.1:0-23631 GCA_000404065.3 Pinus taeda
ACCATCATGCTGTCTCATGATCTCATAAATCATGCTACCCATATATCATTGTGTTGCCCATGCTCCATGTATCTTATCCATCATCATGCTGCCCATACCCATGTGCATCATCATCATCATGCTGTTCTAACAGATGGCATTCTATCACTGCTGTTCATTGTGATAGGGCTGCTACAGGTATGCCATTCTATCACTGTTGTTTATCATGCTGCCCATTATCATGTTGCCCTTTGACGTTGGTGTGGTAGCAAGATAGGCTTACGGTCTTCCACCAAACTAGTTCCAATAACCATCAACGCAGCAGTGTAATATGCTGCAGCTCCTTTCCCTTGCAAACAGTCCTTGACCCAAGCCTAGTAACAACCTCTATCTCTGTGCTGTTACCTTCAGCAATTCATGCTTGTTTCAGGCTTCTTCTTGCTGCGTTATGACTCATTTTGCTGCGGCTAAAGGTCTCTCCTTAGCTGTGAATTTGGGCTTGTTATATCTGCGACCAGGTCTTCTTTAGCTGCGGCTAAGGGTCACTTCTAGACTGCAGTTTAGGAGCCTCCTTATGATAACGGATTAGGGCTTTGGTGATGCGGATATAAGAGCCTCCTCTGCTGCATATCAGTCCTCCATTTACTGCGGGTTAGGCCTCTCCTCAACCACAAATTAAAGTCTCCTTTTGCTGCATCTAAGAGTCTCCTTGTACAACGGATTAGGGCAATACTTGTCAGCAGATTAGGGCACCATGTTGACTGTTTATTGGAACTCCTTTGAGCAGAGATAGGAGCCTTCCCTTGACCTGCGGCTAGGGCACATCTGACCTGCAGCTAGGGTAACGTACAGCAGCTAGGGCAACGTACAACAGCTAGGGCAACGTACAGTAGCTAGGGCATCATACAAGGCCAACATATTCTTCTTAGTGTCCCTCCTTCACCAAAAACCCAAGACGTGGAGAGGAGGAGATCACATGAAGAATGTGTGAGTGTGTGTCAAATGACTCCAAGTCCTCTTCTATTTATACTAAAACGTAGAGGTTGAATGGACGTGACTATTGGGCTTCTGAGCCTACCAAGTGTGGTCGGCTTGATAATAATTCATAAACAAAAAAAGTTCATATCTCCATAAATACTTATCGGAATCGGATGATCTTTGGATCAATCCTACACCTCTCGACGAGAGGGATCCAATAAAAATATCAGCTGCCATAAATAAGCCGACCCACATGGAGTTTGGCCCTAGTTGCCAATTTAACATGTTGCCACATTGGATTTTTCATCTTCACGTCGATGTGGTGGAACATATCTTGTATTTTTTATGTCCGCATACTGAGGTGTTCTTCGTCTTAAATATGTTTTTTCGGATTTTGACCAAAATATTTGTTCGAATTTCTTTTTGGTTGTTTTTGCTTTTCATCTTGCTACTTCTATTGATGAAATGTCATGCATCTGAAGTTCTACTTGTAAATGGGTTTTGAGTCCCGAGACGTATGATTGAATTAGACGAGATTCCGATAACCCAGGTACTCGTGTTACTAAGGTCTCCCATTCTTGAGTGTATTCGTCCACACTTGCTTTTTGTTGTAACCTGATGAGTTTTGAAAAGAACTCTTCTTCTCTTACACCTTGGAATCTTTTAAAGAATGCATCTTTAAATTTTCTCCAACTAATGACGTGTGTTGTCTTTTTCCACCACATATTCCAGTTATATGCTTCTCCTTCCATTTTCATGGATGCATGCCTGAGCTTTTCGTTATCGTCATTGGTGTCATATATCTCAAAGTATTCTTCTGCTTTATTTATCCATGCCACATTGTTTTTTTCGTTTCCTTCGAATTTAGGCATCTCGACTTTTGCCCTTCGCTGGTATGTTGCTAATGGTTGAGCGAAAAAGGGGTGTTGATTGAGAAAGGTATCCCATAGTTGCTTGTTTTTAAAGGCTGTGTTACTCACTTCTTGGTGGGGTGTCGTTGATTTTTTTGGGGACTCAACTTTTTCGTGAGAGTCTGTTGACTTTGTTGAATCTGATGAGATGTGCTCTTGATTCTCTTGATTTTCTTTCAGTAGTTGTGCGGGTGTACAATTCTCTTTTTTTACACAGAAGTTTCAGCATTGTTAATGCCTCTCCGATTTCTACTTCTGTTTGGACATGTTGGTTTTCCATCTTTATTTCTATTCAATTTGTCGTATCCTGAAGATTTTTGATTTTGTCACCCTGATTTTTGATATCGTTAGCCTGCCTCTCAAGCTTGATCTGGAATTCATCTAATCTTTTACTGAGCTCATTGTGGTTGCTATGTATCTTACGCTCTGAGTCCAACAATTTTTTTTGGAAATCTGCCATTGTCATTGTTGACATTGAGCGGGTTTGCGAGGGCGTGTATTTATCTTCCAGCTTAAATATATATATTATATATAATATATTATATATTATATATATATATTTTTATAATAATTTATTATATGACATAAGTTTTTTTTTGTTAATTAATTAAAAAATTTAATTTTAAATATATATATAATATTATATATAATATATATAATTATACGTACGTATATATGTTATATATTTATATATAAATTAATGTTATAAAACGTTTTGTATATTTCACGTTACAACTATTTTATGCCTTTGTTGACCGTCATGTTTGCTGGTGGGGTCACCTCCGGTAGCAAATAACACTTTTAGCGGACCGTTTAATAAAAAATCTCAAGCAGAATTCACTGCAGAGCCCATCACAATGGAATGGGGAACACAACGTTGTGGCGGATGGTCTGCGGACGGAACAACGGTGGTTTGACTGTGTATATGGACGCGGATAGGGCGGAACGAAGCTGGTAGTGAGCGCAAACGACGCACTGTACGAGGAGTGAACAAGAGCTGCAGCAATGGCTGGCTCTGATACCAGATGAAATAAAAAACCTCTGGATGAACATAATTATATATATATAAATATCTTATTAATAATGAATAGACAGATGATGATTGATTACAATGGGTTTCCTAGCTTATATATCGCCATGGGCACCCTTTGGGGAAAGGGCATGATCTTATGATCGTGCTCTTTCGTCTAATTTAGTCTAAAATTAAATAATAAACCTAAAACTAATTAATTTTTACATAATAGACAGTCACACATAAAATAACACAGAGATTTTTGGTCAATGTGACACTGGAAAAACCATCTACAACTCTTGGGGAAAACCAGTTTGAGAGGTCTTTTTTATTTTTGAAAAATTGAAAATGCTTTTACAGAGAAACTGAAATACACAGTAAAAATTCCAGCAATCACAAATTAAAACTTATCTCGAATTCCGTGCTTGAACTCCACCTCGAAAATTGTGCCAATCAGCAAATAACCAAAACAGAAATTTTTACAGCAATAAAACAACTTTAAATGCTATATGACCTGCTTTGAAAAATGTGAGCAGAACTTCTTGTACTAACTGTATGGACAACACAGATTTCAGCAGTATGACTGCCTCGAAATTTGTGTCCTTGTTGTTGCCCCTCTTCCTCAATTTTTGTGCTGCCCCTCTTCTTCAATTTCTGTCCCTTTCTCTTGTTGTACAGTTTTGCCTTGGGATGCGTGCCAATAAATGCTGATGTCCATGTTTGTTGAAATGTCTTCTTGCTGCCTTCCTTCACTTCCACACTGCTCAGAAATATTCTCCTTGCTCTCTTTTCTATTTCTCTCAAATGCTCATGAAAGAATGAATTGATTTTTTTCTCTTCTCTTCTACTTTTAACTCTCTAAATGAACTTTTGAGTTACCCTAAGATCTAATAACTGAGATTCATTTAGATCTAGGGGTGAGAATAAATGTGTATTTAATTCTCACTTTTTATTTTTTAACTCACTCACTTAAATAAAAACCCACTTAGCCTTTTATTTCCATAGTCACTTTTTCACTTTCTAATTTTTCATTGAATTTAATAAAGTCACTTCTAAATTAGAATGTAACTTTACCACTTGTAAAGTCACTTTTAAGTTAGAATGTAACTTTACCACTTATAAAGTCACTATAAGAGAAAAGTAAAAATAAATTTGGACACTTTTCCCTATGCCTAAGATCAAAGCCTTAGGGGACCACTTGTGAGGTAGTACCCAAATTTTAACAGTTTATTATTCCTATTATGAACATGATTCAGAATATTTAATGTGGCAGTAATTTGTTATTAATTGGTTGACATAACAGTAATATGGATTCTGGTACATAACATAAATGAATGTGGCTTACCTTGTCAGAAAGATTCCTTGCAGTTGTCTTTGCACCTAGTATCGATCCTTGAACAATTTTGATCTCTCAAAGCAATTATTGCTAGGGTACTAACTCACATATTTACTATTGACTGCATTGTATTCTTGTTTTGTTTATGCAGGTTACTTTATACAAGTGGTATTTGATTAGGGTGGTTAAAGACTGTCCTCAGAATGGCATCATTGATGATGAACAGGTAGCTGTTGGAGGGTACACAACACCAGAGTAAGAGATATAGGAAACCTTTCAGCTAGTTGCTGGCTCAGCTGTTTTATGGAGGCTATGTTGGTTTTATCTAGCATTTGAGACCCTATTTCTTTTGCATGCTAACTCTTTTGCTTACTTCCCTACAAGTGTTCTTGGAAGCAATTCAAGTTTGAAGAAAGAGAGCTGAAGCATAAGCTAAGTAACCCTTTTCCATTTGGAAATCCAAGTCCAAGGTTATTTGGGCTTTCATTTGAAAGCATTTCGCTTGATTCTGAGCAAAAAAAAACGAAAAAAAAAGAAAAAAGAAAAAAGAAAAATTTCATTGCTTAAAGAGCAGTACTTTGAAGGCACTGGTTGTTTATGTATTTCATGCTTATCTTATGTGTTTATGGTTATTGCTCATATCATGTTTGCCTATAAATCTTAAATAAATAATCTATTTAACTCTGACAATTCTCCTAGAAATTCACTTCTTTTTTAACTTAACTTTTCATTAGGGACCAGCCCCCTTAGGTATCCTAGGAGATAGCTCAAACGGAGAGACTGGGGATTAGTGTTACAACCCCTTCTCTGAGTTCCCTGCCACCAACCACACCTTGTGGGGTTAAAGGCTTTTCTCATTGACTTGTAGGTAGGTGTAGGCAGTAGGGTCAACACAACCCATCTTTGCTGCAATCGATATAATGGAGCGAAGAGATGTATATCGAGCTATTGGAGCGAAGGTATCCTCATAGTCAACTCCCTCTACTTGTGAGAACCCTCTCGCCACAAATCGAGCCTTGAACTTTTCTTGATGCTGCCATTAGCAACATGCTTTATCTTGTAGAGCCATTTGGAAGTAACAATTGATTTACCTTCAGGCCTCGACGCTACCTCTCAAACATCGTTCTACATAATAGAAGAATACTCCTTCATCATGGCCTCTCTCTAGACCTGTTGGCGGACTGCCTCCTCATAACTAGAAGGCTTAGAGTCAACAATGCTTGTTACCAATGCCATGTAACTACATAACCGCTCAGGTGGTTTACTCTCTCTAACCTGTCTTTTTGGCCCAACAATTGATGTGGCCTCGCGCAAGGTATCTTGAAGCCACTTGTGCTTCCTCTTTCCTGAGCAGACTTCTCCCACCGGAGTTAAAGAATCCTCATCATCATCAGATGCTTGAACCCCTAAAGGCTTGCCAATAGACCTCATACCTGAATTTGTGTGTGTAGATGCTGAAGTATCATGCGAATTGTCCATTAGTGGACTACCCTGTGAACTGCTCCATGGACTGCCTGCATGCTGCTTGAAGAACCACCCACCTGGCTTTGAGAGCCACTACTCACTGATGGACTTGACACTGTAATCGATGTACCTCTTGATCCTTGACCACTGGATCCCTGTGACTGACTCAGCTGCTCTTGAGGGTTTGGTGACTCTGGATACTCTTAACTTTCGTGACCTCTTGAAAGCCCTCTCCTCCTCGGACTTCACATCCTGCCTAAAAACCACTTTCCTCTGCGCAAGAATATAAATCTGATAAGCTTTCGAGGTCTCGCTATAACCCACAAAGATGACCTTGTCTGCAGTGGGCACTAGCTTGGTCCTGTTCTCCTTGGGGACATAGGAATATGTAAGGCACCTAAAGATACGAAAGTGGCCAACATCAGGCTTCTTCCCAGAAATAGCCTCCTTCGGAGTCACATTCCCAAAGGCACGATGTGGACTCTTGTCCTGCAAGTACACAACAGTGTTGTAGGCCTTTGCCCACAAAAATAAAGTTAACCCCTGCTCATGAAGCATGGCTTTGGCAACCCCCGCAATGGATCTGTTCTTCCTCTCCGCAACCCCATTGTGCTGGGGGTAGTAAGGAACTGTGAACTCCCTCTTAATGCCCGCCTCAGCACAAAAATCAACAAACTCACCAAGGTTATAGTCCCCTCCATTGTCCGACTTGAGGACCTTGATCTTCCTACCTCTCTGGGTCTCCACAAGAGCTTTGAACTCTTGAAACTTGCTTGAAGACCTCATTCTTGGTCTTCAAGAAATAAATCCAGGTCTTGTTGGAGTGGTCATCAATGAATAAAACATAGTACTCATAGCCACTCAAGGATACAATTGACATTCGACCACTCACATTGGTATGAATCGAGTCAAGGATCCTGGTCGCTCTGCTGTCACTATTGGGAAAAGGGGATCTAGCAAACTTCCCCATAGCACATCCTGTATATACATCAAGGTGATCAGAATTGAAATTTGGCACACTAGTGGTGATCTCCCGCAATGTACTCAAGGCCCCATGATACATGTGCCCCATCTTGCGGTGCCAAATCTCATACAACTTTGAACTGTTAGAATTGCTGCCGGTCTTGTCTCGGGTGCTTTTACTCAATGCCATCATGGGTTGGAATGAGAACTTGTACACCTTGGCATTGCACACACCAATCTCTCTAGCTGAAGAAGCTAGAGTTCCTCTAGGATATATAAGCACCAACGCTCTCCTTAACAACACATCATACCCTTTGCCCTCAAGTGCTGAGACGAATATCAGGTTCTTCATTCCAGGCACATATAGAACATTTGATATTTTCAAGGGAGGTTTGGGTCCCCTATCAAATGTCAATGTTGCAAGTGCTCCTTCCAAGTTTTACTGTAAATTAGAATATCGTCAAAAAATACTAATACAAACTTTTTGAGATGTAGACGAAATAATTCATTCATAGTTGCTTGAAATGTTGCTGGTGCATTGGTTAATCCAAACGACATTACTTTAAATTTGTAGTGACCTTCATGTGTTCGGAATGCCGTTTTTGGTATGACCTCTAATTTGATTCTAATTTGATAGTAGCCTGATCTTAAGTCCAATTTTGAGAAATACTTTGCGCCATGTAGCTCATCTAAAAAATTGTATGCGCTACCAGAGTCGATGAGAACCACCACTTTGTTCTTCTTTATGTGTCTTTTTAACTTTAAAGTTTGAGGTTGTGATATACCTGTCATAGCTAATAAGGACACTTGCGGAATACTTTCGTCATCTAATTCTGGTGAGAATTCTGGGGCATCTTTTGTTTCTTTTATGTCAGAATCTTCACTGTTTGAATCATTGGTTGCTTCACAATTATATAGGTTCTTTGGTTCTTTTCCTTTAGCACACCTATGTTTGGTGTCCCACTTCTCACCACATCGCTTGCATTTACCGTCTTTTATCCGTTGTGTTGCCACATTAGATTTTTCATCTTCACGTCAATGTGGTGGAACATATCTTGTATTTTTTATGTCCGCATACTGAGGTGTTCTTCGTCTTAAATATGTTTTTTCGGATTTTGACCAAAATATTTGTTCGAATTTCTTTTTGGCTATTTTTGCTTTTCATCTTGCTACTTCTATTGATGAAATGTCATGCATCTGAAGTTCTACTTGTAAATGGGTTTTGAGTCCCGAGACGTATGATTGAATTAGACGAGATTCTGATAACCCAGGTACTCGTGTTACTAAGGTCTCCCATTCTTGAGTGTATTCGTCCACACTTGCTTTTTGTTGTAACCTGATGAGTTTTGAAAAGAACTCTTCTTCTCTTACACCTTGGAATCTTTTAAAGAATGCATCTTTAAATTTTCTCCAACTAATGACGTGTGTTGTCTTTTTCCACCACATATGCCAGTTATATGCTTCTCCTTCCATTTTCATGGATGCATGCCTGAGCTTTTCGTTATCGTCATTGATGTCATATATCTCAAAGTATTCTTCTGCTTTATTTATCCATGCCACATTGTTTTTTTCGTTTCCTTCGAATTTAGGCATCTCGACTTTTGCCCTTCGCTGGTATGTTGCTAATGGTTGAGCGAAAAAGGGGTGTTGATTGAGAAAGGTATCCCATAGTTGCTTGTTTGTAAAGGCTGTGTTACTCACTTCTTGGTGGGGTGTCGTTGATTTTTTTGGGGACTCAACTTTTTCGTGAGAGTCTGTTGACTTTGTTGAATCTGATGAGATGTGCTTTTGATTCTCTTGATTTTCTTTTAGTAGTTGTGCGGGTGTACAATTCTCTTTTTTTACACAGAAGTTTCAGCATTGTTAATGCCTCTCCGATTTCTACTTCTGTTTGGACATGTTGGTTTTCCATCTTTATTTCTATTCAATTTGTCGTATCCTGAAGATTTTTGATTTTGTCACCCTGATTTTTGATATCGTTAGCCTGCCTCTCAAGCTTGATCTGGAATTCATTTAATCTTTTACTGAGCTCATTGTGGTTGCTATGTATCTTACGCTCTGAGTCCAACAATTTTTTTGGAAATCTGCCATTGTCATTGTTGACATTGAGCGGGTTTGCGAGGGCGTGTATTTATCTGCCAGCTTAATAATATATATATATATATATTATATATATATATATATTTTAATAATTAATTTAATTATATGACAAGTTTTTTTTTGTTAATTAATTAAAATAAATTTTAATTATATATATAATATATATATATATATATATATATATATATATATACGTACATATATATGTATATATATTATATATAAATTAATGTTATAAAACGTTTTGTATATTTCACGTTACAACTATTTTATGCCTTTGTTGACCGTCACGTTTGCTGGTGGGGTCACCTCCGGTAGCAAATAACACTTTTAGCGGACCGTTTAATAAAAAATCTCAAGCGGAATTCACTGCAGAGCCCATCACAATGGAATGGGGAACACAACGTTGTGGCGGATGGTCTGCGGACGGAACAACGGTGGTTTGACTGTGTATATGGACGCGGATAGGGCGGAACGAAGCTGGTAGTGAGCGCAAACGACGCACTGTACGAGGAGTGAACAAGAGCTGCAGCAATGGCTGGCTCTGATACCAGATGAAATAAAAAACCTCTGGATGAACATAATTATATATATATAAATATCTTATTAATAATGAATAGACAGATGATGATTGATTACAATGGGTTTCCTAGCTTATATATCGCCATGGGCACCCTTTGGGGAAAGGGCATGATCTTATGATCGTGCTCTTTCGTCTAATTTAATCTAAAATTAAATAATAAACCTAAAACTAATTAATTTTTACATAATAGACAGCCACACATAAAATAACACAGAGATTTTTGGTCAATGTGACACTGGAAAAACCATCTACAACTCTTGGGGAAAACCAGTTTGAGAGGTCTTTTTTATTTCTGAAAAATTGAAAATGCTTTTACAGAGAAACTGAAATACACAGTAAAAATTCCAGCAATCACAAATTAAAACTTATCTCGAATTCCGTGCTTGAACTCCACCTCGAAAATTGTGCCAATCAGCAAATAACCAAAACAAAATTTTTTACAGCAATAAAACAACTTTAAATGCTATATGACCTGCTTTGAAAAATGTGTGCAGAACTTCTTGTACTAATTGTATGGACAACACGGATTTCAGCAGTATGACTGCCTCGAAATTTGTGTCCTTGTTGTTGTCCCTCTTCCTCAATTTTTGTGCTGCCCCTCTTCTTTGATTTCTGTGCCTTTCTCCTGTTGTACAGTTTTGCCTTGGGATGCGTGCCAATAAATGCTGATGTCCATGTTTGTTGAAATGTCTTCTTGCTGCCTTCCTTCACTTCCACACTGCTCAGAAATATTCTCCTTGCTCTCTTTTCTCTTTCTCTCAAATGCTCATAAAAGAATGAATTGATTTTTTTCTCTTCTCTTTTACTTTTAACTCTCTAAATGAACTTTTGAGTTACCCTAAGATCTAATGACTGAGATTCATTTAGATCTAGGGGTGGGAATAAATGTGTATTTAATTCTCACTTTTTATTTTTTAACTCACTCACTTAAATAAAAACCCACTTAGCCTTTTATTTCCATAGTCACTTTTTCACTTTCTAATTTTTCATTGAATTTAATAAAGTCACTTCTAAATTAGAATGTAACTTTACCACTTGTAAAGTCACTTTTAAGTTAGAATGTAACTTTACCACTTATAAAGTCACTATAAGAGAAAAGTAAAAATAAATTTGGACACTTTTCCCTATGCCTAAGATCAAAGCCTTAGGGGACCACTTGTGAGGTAGTACCCAAATTTTAACAGTTTATTATTCCTATTATGAACATGATTCAGAATATTTAATGTGGCAGTAATTTGTTATTAATTGGTTGACATAACAGTAATATGGATTCTGGTACATAACATAAATGAATGTGGCTTACCTTGTCAGAAAGATTCCTTGCAGTTGTCTTTGCACCTAGTATCGATCCTTGAACAATTTTGATCTCTCAAAGCAATTATTGCTAGGGTACTAACTCACATATTTACTATTGACTGCATTGTATTCTTGTTTTGTTTATGCAGGTTACTTTATACAAGTGGTATTTGATTAGGGTGGTTAAAGACTGTCCTCAGAATGGCATCATTGATGATGAACAGGTAGCTGTTGGAGGGTACACAACACCAGAGTAAGAGATATAGGAAACCTTTCAGCTAGTTGCTGGCTCAGCTGTTTTATGGAGGCTATGTTGGTGTATCTTCACCTTTTTCAATTTTTATCCATATTCATCTATGTGGTTTTCATTGTTACAGTTTGCTGGATTGTGACAAGTTTAGGACAGCACCTATAGAATCCCGTCTAGAGAAATGCAAGCTGAGGACGGTTGATGGGCTTGATGTTCTCCTGATGGGTACAATTGATGAACAATGCACTAATGACAATGGTTTTCCTTTCCAAGTATGGTAGATGATTTCTGTTTCTTCTTTTAGTTTGGGGTATTTTATGATGATTACTTACTCTATGTTCTAACTCATAGTTCATCAGGTAATCCATTTATTCCTGCATGGTTTTCCATTTAACTGGAACCATATTATCAGTATATCCAATAGGAAACCAAGTGTAAATATGCATATTCTACCAGCTAGCAATACAGAAGATTGTGCAAGCAAGGAGAAAATGGAAAAACCTGACTCCGAGTGCCCAGTGGTACAGGTTGATGGCACAGAGACTGGCAAATCAAGTTTACTGGAACAAGAACAAAGCTTGTCCAGAACAAATTCTCGAAGGGAATCCTCACTAAGGCACAGTAAGAGAGTAAGACACGATTTGCAGCCTGCTACATTGTCAAAGAAATCTATTTGTTGCCAGCTGAGCACAGAAGACAAGCCTGAAAAGCTTTTCACAGTTGTGGAATCACAGGAGAAATTTAATATCTTAAAAGAATCAAAAGCTAACTTGAGTTCAGGTGCACCTAATAAATCTTTAAGTTTCAAGTCCTCAGACATGGACAGTCATGTACAGATAGTCCAAGAAGATAAGTTGACAGCCTCTGGAAAAGAATTTGTGGGATCACAGGACAATCCTAATATCTTGAAAGGAACAGAAGCTAACTTGTCCCCAGGTGTTCCCAGTAAATTTGTAGAAAAGGAAGCTCCAAGACCCAAGTCATCAGATATGGACAGTGATGTACAAGTAGACCATGAAAATATATGGACAGATTCTGGCTGTGAATTAAGGAGGACGAAATCTCCAAATTTCTCAGCATTTCATGTTGGCAAAGGTCCTGTGAAAACTGAGAAAAATGTTTCACGAAAATACAAGAGCAAATATTTCAAAAAACAGATCGACGGTGGGAGTTCTCATGATGAAGTCAAATTAATAGAGTCTACAGGAACTGTGAAGATAAAAGAAAACAATGCAAACCAGACCATTGACAAGTTACCTAATTCCAAGGGTGATGCTGATAACAGAACTGATAACCAGGAAGTTGAACAATCATCCTGGAACAGTGTCCATTTGGAGCAATTAATTGATAATTGTACTCCTGTAAAAGAAGGGTCGCAAAGTCATATTTTGGAATTTGCTGACATTGGTTGCAAGAGAAGGAGACCAAGTAAGTCAGATACTAATAGCAGGAATGTGTATTCTCAAGCATCAGCAGGCATATTATGTGATAAAGGTACAGTGATGGATGGCATAAGTAATAATTCTGATGGTAAAGAATTGAAAGATGTGACTGACTGTGAGTTGCGTCAGGAAATTACCCCCAAAAGGAGAAGAGGCAAAGATCCTGTTAAAACTGAGGAGAATGTTCCACAAAGATATAAGAGGACCAAAGAATCCAAAGAAAAGATTGACTGTGTGGGTTCTCTTGATGAAGCCAAATTGGTAGAGTCTACAGGAACTGTGAACATAGGAGACTGCAATGCAAACCTGACCATTGGCAGGTTCCCTGATTCAGAGGGTGATGCTGATCTTAGAGCTGCTAAGCAGGAAATCCCATGTGTAATGTTTCAAATGGGCTTGTGTGTAATGAGATAACAATGAAGGATGGTTTAAAGCTGAAGCTTGATGATATCAGTGAAATTGTGGATGGTGATCTGAACCCGGTAGCTGTTGAAATTGAACATGACACTGAACTTGGTGTCGACCTTGTAAAGGAAACTATTGATAAGGATAAAGATAGCCTGCAAACTCAAAAGAATGGTACAGAAAGAACCACAAGCACGCTAATTGGTAAAAGACAGTGTACACATTCGAAGGTAAGTTCTCGTGTATGCAATGCATATTTTGCTTTGCTGCAGTCAGGGTTCATTTCAATGTTCATATGTTACTTTTTTCTAATTATTGGTTGTGATACTTGTGGGCATTTTTGTCTATACAATGTGATGCAGATTCCACCCCCTCTTCCTCCATCCCGAGTACAAACAACACCTGAAGAGGTGTCCAAAGATTTTGGCTTAAAGACTTCAAGATCTGGTGAAATTTCTGGAACTTTTCTCTGGCATTTTTAAATTACATGTAAATCTTGTAATGCATTTGGAACAAAGTAGGCAATTCCAACAAATATTGTATTTTAAGATTTTGTAGGAAGATATCTGTTAGTATCAGAGTAACGATTGACTACAGACAATGCATGTAGAGAGTTGGGACTACTGTTGTTCAAATGATGGACAGATATTCTGATATAAACATCTGGATTTGTTACATCCTGAAATTTCATTGACTTTCATTGCAATTTTTTAATTAACTCCACCGTGTTGCCCCCACTTTTACTGGGATTGTATTTATTTGACAACGGTAAACAATTTCTGTAGTCTAAATGTGCTACGAATTGGCCCTTTTCTAGCCACTCAACGCAATGTGAGGGAAACCAGCATATTTGGCTTGAAATCTAGCCATAATCATTTTAGGTTTATGGAATTGCAGATATCAGATGTTAAGAGTGCACAATCTCATTGCAGTAGTGGTTTTCAAAGGTGCTGAGTTCATTTCTAGATTGGAAATAGCAATTGCCAAAATTTTGATTTTGACAAATATTGCCTTACTGGAATCTGGTGATGGCAAACTGGAAAAGGTCGAAAATGTAGATTCTAGAATGCTTAGCCGTCTTCTAAACAATTAGTATGAACTTTGTTTATGTCCATGGAATCATTTTTAAACTCTGCTAGCATAGCTATCATTTCTTTGGGTTAATAAATAAAGTTTTGTTGAGGCTTCTTACATTAATAAGTTCTATGCAGGGCGAATACTTGTGCCGCCACTAGCTCACTGGTGCAACCAAACAATTGCTTATGATTGGGTTAGTAACTTTCTTTCTTAAAATGTTAAATAACTGATTTCAATTACCATAACGTTCAATGGATCTGTTTATTATTTCAATCCTCTGTTTAGTCATTGTACTTGTTTTACTAAACTACACTAGATAATATTTCCTTCCAATGTTTTAACCTTGGAGATAATGTTTCTATCATATTTTTCAATTGTGTCCACAAGTTGTTTTATGTTTTATGTAACAGTCTTGTGCATTGGCATGATACACAAAAGCTTTGTTCGTTGGTTTACTAGTTGATGATAGTTCTTCATAACCTGATGCTATAAACTTGTTTATAATTCAGTATTTTTCCTTATAACTGTGTGAATAGCCTAATGTCGGAAATGACAGATGTCTTTTATATGGTCTTTGGGGTCTTGGTTTTCTATTTGTGATCTTTGGTCTTGTTTTACAATCCTTGCATCTTCAAAAGTGATTCAGGATCTCTCGAGGTTTATCAAGGTGTGGTATAATCTTCTTGAGACTCAATGCGAAGCTATATATTGCTTTTGAATGCTTTAATCTTGGGAATTGTCTTGTATTATTCTTCCTGGGCAGTGTTTGTCTTTGCAGCTTATTCAGAAAATTCTTCTGTGAGGTTATTATGTTATTCTATAATGGAAAAGTAAAAGAAATAACTTTTGGGGATTATTCTACCTTTCTAAACGTCTCTTGTCAGAGCTAACTTGCTGGAGATGAGTGGTTGTTTGTAAGCTCAGGGCTGGTTGGAAACACATCTTTGACATATCATGTAATTCTTGAGTAGAACTAGAATCGTTTGCTGAGCGACTGATATAATGTAGCGAACTTTCTGAAAATTGTGGTAGAATAGAAAGCAAAGGGCTTGATTTTCAAAGTCACGAAAATAGAACTTGTGTTATAGATCTTCTAAAGTCGTAGATTTATCTTGATAAATTCCTTGTTGCTTAGTTGTCCTTTAACATGGTTGGATTTTTCACTTTAGTATTCAGTGAAGTTCTTCATGAAGTTAGTTCTCAGATGATAGCAATAGTGATTTAGAACTCTTGACCATAATGAAAATTTCTTGATATATTGGATAACACCTGTAGAGGATTGCTTCCCCTTTTTTGTTGTCCCTGTTTGAATTTATTTAGAAAGCCCTATGTATAGATGGAAAGATTCTTCTGTTGTAGGTCTTTAAGGTTTCAGGATTTTGCTTTGGTCGTGAATATGATTGTAAGTGGAAGAGTTGTAGGTTTCATGGTGATTTTGGAAGGTATATCAATGCCTTAAGTTTAATGTTAGTTGTGCTTGACATCGACTTTTAGCTTCATGGTTTTCATTATTCATCGTAGGTGCCCTTGCAGAGTTTATCGCTCTTTTGAAATTTTCCAAGTGTTGGACAATGGGTGTTACCTCAATGGGTTTGGTTATGTCTTGGAAGCGAAGTTGTTTACTTCACCCCGAATGTGGAATCAAACATGATCAGGGTTTTAATTATGTCTTAGGATTTAATCAAGTGTGGGTCTCCATCATGTCAGAGGGACCTCGGGTCAATGCACTGGAGTTATCCAATGTATTCTTTTCTTTACTCCATATATTGACTCTCTTGATGTTCCAAAGAATTATTTTTCAAAAAATTATTCTCTGTTGGCCCAATGATTGGGTCAATCTTTATTGGACCATCTCAAGTATGTGGCACATGATCATGTCAATACACTAATAGCTTGATGTCTTGACTATTCCAAGGATCAATTAGGTACAACCACATGGACCAATGAAACCATGCCACGTGTACATTGTGCCCATGCATGTTGGCAAAGAAAAAACTATACTTGTAGATGTGATGGGATGACACATGCTACATTACAATTTTAGTGACATGCTCTAGCCAGTTGAATTGATGCACAAACCAAAGGAAACACACATGTACCAACGTCCAATCAATGGATGGAATGTCTATACACATTTGGAGAAGTCAAATCATCACGTATATGACATCGTGCTATTTTGACTGCTACATGGTTTTCTTGAAGACTATCAATGGGCTAATGAATAAGTGTTGGATTGATGGCCAAGTCAATGCTCATTGGTCTATCTAATATGCTGAACCTCTTTCAATACCTCGATAGATCAATGGGCTTTTATACCTTGATTAATATTACCATGACAAAGAAACATTTATAATCAAAGCTTGCCAAGTGGATGGATTTGATCATGCTACATGGTAGAGGCATGGAAAGGCAAAAACCAATCAAAGGATAATTATGAAATCTCTGTGTTGTAGATATACAATCATTTTGGTAGCTTGAGGAAGAAAGGGATACAAGAATTATTTGAGTAACATAATTAGTATTAGTTTAATTGGAGTATTATGCTTAAGAAAAGTGGTACCTCAATGGGATGATTTGATTGATGGTGTTAATGGAAAACATGTGAAAAGCTTTCAACATACCATGTGGTAGGACGTTGTCATTAGTTATTAGTAATGTCCCCATTTTTAGTTTCCTCTATAGTACAACCAAGATGGATTTCCAAGGTATGTGATGGTTGGGCCATAGGAGCAGGATTACAAAATTGGAGGTCTCAGAGGTGATTTGAGGGGTTTTATGGGATCCAACGACGTTCGCTTGATGTATTCTATCATCCACACAACTTTCTTTTGGTTCCGCTGCATTTCAATAATTCTCATAAAACGAGGTTATTATTGAGCCTAAATTAATTACGCTTAAGGTGGCATTCTGGGAGGAATATATGACAGAACACCTTCATGTAATAGTTCGTATGGTGGGCAATTTATCATTTTCCTAGATTAAAAGTGACCTTTGTTAATCACTTAGTTAAATAAAGGAAGGAGAAAATGATTAATTGAAGGAAAAAGGCCAAACGTGACTTAAGTAAAAATAAAATAAAATTAAAAGTGACTTAGATGACGTCAAGGGGGAGCTTCTAGGATAATATTAAAATAATCAAAATGAAATACTTCTAGAATATTGGAGATCTATCTATCGAGTCTCTGAAAGGAGGATGAGATCATTTGGGACATCTTGGATTTGTGTATTGTCTTTGTGAGAGATTTTGAGAACGTGGTTCTCAACTTCAATTAGCCCCAGGATAGAAACCCTTGGGTGGTTCGGTGAGATTGGACAAAAGCTCACCTCATCCCTTTGTGAATTCATTCAAAATTCATAGGTGCAGTTATCAATTTTCAGTTCAGTTTTGGAGGTCTGGTTTCAACATTGCAGCAGATTATTTTGGAGGCCAAATTATTTATCTCAGCTATTTCAGTTTGTATTTGCGTGTAAGCCCTATCCATTTAATATAATAAAGTTGAACTTATTTCCATTATCGCATTTTTGAGTTGACATAGTTTGTGTGTTGCATTTTATTGGCCATTTTCTATTAGATGGATGAAATTTTTATATGAAGAATTTTGGTTGAGTGAAGTTCCGAAAAATTGTCAAATATTCCGTTTGGAATAGTTTGGTGTTATAAGAGTTGAGTTTCTTTCCAGCTTGAGGGTTTTCTCTTGTGACTTGTCAAGCCAAATTTATGATTTGTAGGGTTGATCTCGTGGTCAAGAATAGTGTCGGATTCCAGAGATTATTGTTAGAAAGCTGACCCAAGTCATTGAAGCTGAGATCGAGTTCGTATGCAAGATGACAAAGTTCTTGTCACTGGGTCGAATCCCTTGGTGACCAGATCTATGCTAAAGCATTTTTAAGGAAGACGATATCGTTGATTTGTTGAAGGACGAATTTTGCTATTGGGAAAGGCCTAAATGTTGAGTATTTGATGATGAAATATAAGGCTCACTACACTCTTTGACGTGGATTGTCTAAGTGCAACAAGCAATTGTTATGGCAGGTTTGCTTAACAGAGATCAATTGGAAAATTTTTGTTTTTCTTTGTTACAGGTGTTTTCTTCGATCTAAGTAAAAAGAGTTGATCCAATGACACAACAGTCTCTTTCCTGACATGAGTACGTGGTCTGAATTATGCAAATATCTAGATGTGTTGCATGCAATCTGGGGTTTGCATGAGAGCATTGAAACCTCAGTGTGATGGTCAATTTGATTGTTCTGGAGAGTAGGTGATTTCATAGGGTTTGTGAATCTTTTGGAAGGTGCACTTACATTGTTGTAATTGACTGCGAGCAAGTTTTACGAAGGAGCTCTGTGCACTGTGGTCTACGTGTGAGTCGAGTTTCTCTGATTGTTATGTGGAAGTACGAGGGCTGAAGTTCACCAACCTGAAGATCCAGTAACAGTCGGTTAGCAAGCAATCAGGGCAAATCTGTTCTAGTAAACCTGAGATCATTGTTGCCAGATAGAGTCACAACGTCAATTGTCAGTGTAGGTTGTATGACTATAGAACACGCACGCGAAAGGGATTAAGCTGTAATTATTTGCATGGCCAGTATCGCAGTACAAAGTTCTTGATACAAAATGATCACAAGTTATTTGCACGAATTGCAGAGCTAATTAGCATAATCATCTGTTGCGAGAAATTCGGGTGAGAGGCACAGGGCTGTCTAGAATGTCGTCGTGGGATACTATAGGGGCTGTGGGTGAATAAAGGCGCGGGTGAGTGAATTTGGACCATTTCCAATGAGTTCATGCCTTGTCCATCTAGATGCTCGGATCACTAGATGCATCCCAAGAATGAGGTGGGAAAACCTACCCCGTAGAGTATCCTGATGCACATAACACCCTGGGAAAGAAGAAGTGTCCGACCCAAATCAGTGTTGCATGAACCGCCCCCCCTCCACAGATCGCAATGCGAAACTGCATCATGTGCAAAACTGTGGGCGTACTACGTGTGGAATTGCGGTTTCAAAAATCGAAACTGTGGTTTTGTCGAAAAACCACGCTTAGACTTTTAGAACCATGATGGTTCCATTCGTGGTTCCACAAGCCCGAACGACAGTTCTCATGCAGTTTCGTGGGTCACTTTTTTGTTGTTGTTGGAATTTAGGAAACCATGCTTCCTAGACACTCCCAAGTTGCTCCCTTAATGCTCCCTAGATGCTTCCTAGATTCTCCCTAATGGTAATGTTAAATTCTTAAAGTAAAAGGATGAAAATGAAAGATAAAAGAGAATAACACTTTCATTTTCATCCTTTTACTTAAATTTTTAACATTAGCTTGAAATGACTCAGGATGTTTGAGAGTGCTTCCAACCTCCTCGGACTACATATGGAGAAAATAGAATTTTATAGCCCATTCAAAATTCAACAGACTCGCAATTTTCAGAATTTCAGGATCAATGTGATTGTGACATTTCATTAGATTATATCATGTATGAGGGCATATGATTGGCATTTAATCAAGAGAACCGGGCCCTATATGTACCACAATGTTGTTGGTATTGATTGTTGAACTCCTTTGTCATGGCCTTAGCAAAAATGTACACTTCACTCAAGTCAAAATCATTGATCAGGCATGTTAAGTTTTTTGTACCATATTTTAAGGCTTGAATTAGCTAGTTTGGTCAAAATTGGGCAATGTTGATTAATATCCCTAGAGAATCGAGGGAGAGTGAAAGGCTAGAAGTCTGATCCTTCTTGAAGCTCGCATGTCTTTTGCTGGTATGTTGAAGGTTGTTGCTAGTTCTGAACCTGCTGCTATATTTGATGCTGGACTTGTTGATGGAAGAATATCTTGAAGGAGGGTTTGATTAGGCTTCTTGAATGTTGGAGTTGTCTTGGTCTTGAGTCTTGGATATCTCACTTTGATCTGATTTTAAAAGAAGAGGAGGTTTTTGGGATTTCCCCTTATGGGGTGTTGCCCTTGCTTGGACCCTAATTTCTTGTGTTCTTCGTCTCTTGTGATCTTCATGTTTTGTTCATTTTGGTAATTGCTTGATGAAAGAAGAATATAAATTTAATAAGAAGCCAACAAACATTCACGAGCAATTATCATGTAAGAGAAATCAATGCTAATATGAAAGCAACATGATTTTTCAACATGGTATCAAAGCCAAGTTTAGAAGAAGGAAACTTGAAGATCACATTTTGTTGGCATTTGAAGAAAATCATTATCATAGATTCAAAGTCTCAATTTGATAGAGAAATCCAACATATACTCTTTGTTTGGAACCCAAGCTAAGGAAAAAGGTTTGATCAGTCTTGTATTAACCTATGACATCCATTTGTATTAAAGACCAAGTTATTATTGAAGCATTCGAAAGCGAAGTACTTTGAGATATTTTAGACATGTATCATCTTAAGGTCATCACTCTGTGAAAGATATGATCTTTGAAACATTGACATATGAAGATCTTGCGGTAACCCTAGATAGACTTGGAGATTCGAACTAGAGATTTATAAAAGTCTAAGGTTATGGTACCTAACAATCAAGAGGTCCAAATACTTAATGATAGTGAAAAAAAACATTCTTTGAGGAAAGAATCTATGCTGCAAGTTTGAGGCTTCTATACTAGTTTGTTCTTACCCTAAAGAAGATCCTAGACTGTCTAGCAACTAATATCACTGAGGTTCTATACAGTGATGTGTGGTTTGACGGTAAGTCACATGGGCAAAGCCCGGGGAGACCAAAGTTCAAATCTCATTTGAGTGGTGGCTAGAGGGGCAGATTCCCCTTTCCCGTGAGTCTGCTCTTCCTAAAATCATAGGAACTTAGTATACCCGACTTGCAGGTGGTTGGTTATGCTCTTGGTGTTATAGTGGCAGCTATGTGGTTTGATCTTGGGTCTCCCATAGATTAGGCCTAGTAGTTACCGATTCACCATGTGGTTAAAAAAAACTGATATAACTGAGGTTCTGAGGGATGCTACTCCATGACAATATCTATGTGCGAAATGTGAAGCAACCGTACTCCTATACATAAAGAAGGGAAGTAATGCGAAGCTCTTCTCTTGGCACCTATACCTCCATGATATAACTAACCATCTCTATGAATAAGCTCGTTCTCTATGGCAATAGTTACTATAGTAACTCGTCTTCTTACATTCGATCCTGTTACAACATGCCTTTGGAATATTCGAGTGGACTTAATATTGAAAACTGAATCCCTCTAGGATTGATCTTTATGATTCGTATGAAGAAAATCCGATTGCAACATCTCTAACACACAAGGATTGGATTGAAGGCATATTCAAGGAGGAAATTTGTATAAAGGATAGAAGTATGTCATGAATGCTCATAACATGAGTTGTACTTTGTGGAACTCTTGAAGTGAACAAACAATATGAGCAATACCAGAAAAATCGAAGCTGAACAAGAAAGCATATTATCTATGCACTCGAAATGTGAGCTATAAGAATTAATATTTATGATGATATTAAATTACAAAATATTCGAGCTCTTTCACATATAATATAATCTATATCATTCTCGATGGCAACACTCCTTTGAAGTATTCGAAGCATACTCAAATAATGCGAATTTGGAGGCCTGAAAGTTTGCCCTAGAAGTTTAGTACAAGAACAAAAGTAAGACTCACAATTGATGCTGAAGTTGACCCTGTTACACACCTTCATGGAGGACAAAACTATAATTGAAAGATCACTTTGATATGGTGGAAGGGATTGAATCTAGAATCTGAAATATTTGGAGCACATTTGTGAGGCACAATAGTACGAAGCAATCATAACTTCCTAACTATATGTAGTAAAAGGACTAACCAAATCAGTAAAGCTGACTTGTTTGAAGGGAAACGTTTGAATGGAACCAAGACAAAGCATGCAACTTAACAAAATTTCTGAGGTTGAAGGAGTCAAGGCACTTTTGTTGAAGAATGTTGGCACTTGACAATTGAAAAGGACCAGATCTTTGCAAAGAAGAGATAAGGTAAGATTGTAAATGTATGGATAATTTGTGTGTGTATTTTAAGTCGATTATATCAACAAAGTCTTGGTAATAAACATTTTAGTAAAAGAGTTTGCATAAATATAGATTAGAGAGAATGTTTGATATGTTAGCACAATAGATTGCATATGAAGTCTATGCCTTCTAATCAAGAAATGAAATAAAAGGCTCGTCAATAGTGTATATAGGGGTTAGCAACTAATCCACTTGCATGCGTGTAGAATTTACAATTTCTAATATGGCAAATCTTGAAGACCTTGAAGAATCTAAGGTTTTTTCAACTAAGTCTCTAGTGTGGTTGTAGAACTTTGCAATTAATAGGTCTTGAGGACATTGGCATCTAGGGGTTTGTAAAACCTAGCAAAGGCTTGAGCTAGGAAACCCTAGGAATAGAAACCCTAACTAATTGTTTCCACTATAAAAATAAAAATGGAAGAACTAGTAGCTACTGAATGAGACAAGCTAAGGCTTGTGGTCATGTCTTCCTGGTTGAGAGGGAGTGATGGTGGACACCACATTCTCCATGTTGTTGAATAAAGTGTAACTAGGTTCGGTCTTCATGACATTGTAATTATGATTTTTAAACAAGAAAATGAATTTGTTATTATGCCTTGCTGCATGGGCTTCATGAGAAAGAGGTAGATGGCTCCGATTGAGAGCTTTAAGATTTCTATTTAAAGGTCAAAGAGTCAAAGTCATGAATAAAGAGCTCTTCTTGAGCACAATGTATTGTATTCAAGTCTATAGAAAAGTCTAAATGCCCTCCAAAGACGAGCATCATCACTCTTGATGAAGTCGACCTCCAAACAAGATAAATCACTGTCATGTCGGCTCAAAAGGAAGTCACATCAGTTCCCTCACTTATGTCGGCTTATATACAAGACTAAGTCTTGGATATCTCTGAAGTTTCAGTGGTGATTACAATGAGTAATCATAGTCTCAAGATCTCACAAATATCTGAAATCTTTGTTCTTTGGATGGGTACTATCAAGATGAATGTTCTCGGTCTCCTCACTGTCTTAAGGAATATAATCTCGTCGTCCTCCTTGTCTTAGTGATCACAAAAGCAACACTCAGTCTCAACATATTTGAAAAGAGGAGGATCATGAAGTGACACTCTCTCGGCCTACTCTCTAGATATAGTTATAGTTTTGATATATTTGAAAAGAGGAGAATTAGATATCATTTTTTTGGGATTCAATTGCGTTAAGTAAGTCATTCAAAGTATGACCATTTCCATGAGAGGTAGTCGTAACTGACTAATTTCTCATGATTTTTGAATAGTTCACTTAGCACTCATTGCATCGGGTGATGCTCACAGGGGTGAAGAAGTGGGATTGAAACTAGTGAAATGTGGAGAACGAATCACATAGCATCAATCATCACTTCCGGGGCTTGCACCCGGTAAACCAGGACTTCCCAGGAGGTCACCCATCCCAGAACTCCTCTGGCTCAAGCGCGCTTAACTGTGGAGTTTTTCCACAATCAAGCCCACTTAGCTTGCTACCCCATTTGCAAAACCCTAGCAAGTATTGTGCCTCATGAACCATTCAAGTAGAGATCCCTTGACTCTTTTTGAATTTAAGTATGGGGGATTACGCAGTGCATTATATTAGATATCATTTTTGGGATTCAACTGCGTTAAGTAAGTCATTCAAAGGTATGACCATTTCCATGAGAGGTAGTCGTAACTGACTAATTTCTCATGATTTTTGAATAGTTCACTTAGCACTCATTGCATCGGGTGATGCTCACAGGGGTGAAGAAGTGGGATTGAAACTAGTGAAATGTGGAGAACGAATCACATAGCATCACTCATCACTTCCGGGGCTTGCACC
>APFE030228117.1:11185-35351 GCA_000404065.3 Pinus taeda
CTGTACCAAGAGATTGAAGATAGGCAGTAACTCTTACCTTCCAATAATTGAAGTTTGTCCCATCAAAAACCGGTGGCCTGATAGATTCTTCCCTCTCGTAGTTGCTCATGATGAAAGATCTTCCTTCAAGCGATCAAGCTTCTTTAGAAGGACCTGCTCTGATACCAATTGTTGAAAATAATACTGAGAGGGGGGGTGAATCAGTATTATCTAGTCCTTTTAACAATTCTTCCTTATTTATACTTTGAATTATTTTTGCATATCAGTACCATAAAACAATGAGCATGAACAAGAAAAACAGACAGTCACATCAAAGAACACCAGATATAAGGTGGAAACCCAATGTGGGTGAAAACCACCTGCTGCAATATTTCTCTATCTTCTTTCAAATTAGAAACTCCTTTTACAATGGTCTTGTACTGGTGCAGTCCTTTACCAGTACGCAGGCTGCAACCTGCAGAGAGCTACAACTCTCTCTCGTTTTCCAGTCTCTCCTGGAAGGGAGCTACAACCCCCTAATTCTTTTCAAGGACCACTTTTCATGAATTTTCAAACTGGATCCATATACATCAAATGATCATCAAGTACATGTAGATTTCACAGTCAACAGTAGTAACCAGATCAACAACACAGAACTAAACCCATAACACCTTATCAACAGTAAAATTCAGTCAACAGATAGTCATGAGACAGATACGCATCTTTCCTTTCTTTAGCCTGCGTCGCTACGCACTTCACCCTTTGCTTCTCTGCGTATACCCGCAGAGTTCCTTCTGTTGCACTGCGTGACCACGCACTGCTTCTTCTACTGTGTTGCGTACAGTACGCACCCAAATGCACTATCGCGCTGCGTACTGTCACAGTAGGCACGCACCCATAAAGACTATCGCGTCGTGTACGTTTACTGTGGGTACGCACCTGAACCACTACCACTCTGCGTACCCACGCACTGCGCCCTCGTCGCCTCTGCATACCCACGCACTGCGCCTTTGTTGCCCCTGCGTACCCACGCACTTATCCTTCTTCTGCTCAGCGTGCCCATGCACTTGCACCGTTAATCACCTGCGTACCTCTGATTAGGGCCGAAATACAATCAGATGCTCAGATCTGATCTTACGCTCGAGAGATCACCCTTCACAGATTCGCTTTCAACTTCTCTTTTATAGATCAAGATTTTAAACCGAGAACCCAATATTTCATCTCTTAAGATATTCAATTTTCAAAATATGCTCCAGCCAAATGATCTCCTTTGCTTTATATAGGCAAGTTCTTCCTCAAATCATGGATCAATACCACGGGCCAAAACCATGATAACACAATACCGTCGGCTAAATACCATAAGAAACCCCACATGTGCGCGCTTTACTGCCTTGAAGTGTGTGCACTAGGGTACACACCACATGAATGGGTAACCTGCGTGTCTGGACGCGGTCCCTACACGGTATACCTGCGGGTACGCATCTTCTGAACTATTCTCTTGCGTACTTCTTAATTCTCATCATATTGAGAGCCATGCCATGGGTGTTGCCATCAAGTACAACATCTGAAACATATAACCTCACCAGAAACATAATGCCAACAGTTGGTACTAAGCCTTTCGGCTATAACAAAACGCTATTCTAGTTATTTAGTCGACGACCCAATCTCCACCATATCCCTGAATTTCCTCTACGATCCGAGCTCAAATCGAGTTGATCGTTCTAGAACACGGTGTCTGTATGGAGTGGTGAGCTATCATGATAGTTGAAGATTTTCCAGCGGTGCAGGAATCCTACCTGCACTCGACCATGCTAACGAGATGATCAATACATTGCCTATCAAATAATTTTAGGAAGATAAATGTTAGTTGCAAATATTTAAAGGTATAAAATCAATGAAAATGATTAATTAAGCACATGTGTAACCCTTAAACATGAAATATCAAGTTTGTGCAGGAAGAGACATAATTCTTGGACTAGTGCAGGAATAAGGAGGTTTGCAAGGTTAAAACAAAGGTCTAAGGTTATGTTTTTGAAGGGAAAAATGGTTAAAAATGAAGCAATTTAGCCCACCAACACCCTCCCCTCCTTAAGCTATTGTGGGTCCTCACACAACGTTTACCTGCTACAAAAAACCAAAACAGAAGGGCCTCCCTTGAATTCTAGACTTGTATATTGATCCCTGCTTTCATTGTCTTTGCCTTCCTGCTTCGAGCCTTTTTAAGTTTCTTGGTCACCACTTAAGAAATTCATAACACTTCGAGGCCCGATATTTCCATATCTTAACTTGTCTTTTCTATTCCTTCACCTCTCCTACCAACTCTACGTTTGCTCGTTTCTGCATTGTACTCTTCTCTTTCATGGCTTGGTGTAATACCTCCAAGCCATAAACATGTTTCTCGAGCTCTTCTATCCAACTGCTTAGATAGAGGGTGGAGTTCTCCACTCTCAATTCTTCGGGTGCATATTTTTCAGCAGTTGATTCCAGACACGTGCCATCATCATCAAGGTCAAAGTTATCTTAGCTGCCTTCAATTCCTATATTGTAATATCATCAAGGATTTCAACACTCGGAACCTCAATGTTACTAACGGTCTTAGTGACCGACATTTTTACTCTATGAGGGCTATCAATACCCTATTCATTCAATGTACGAAGGGTTTCAGTACCCTACTCCTAAAAGTATTTAAGGGCTTAATACCCTACTCATCCATCTCACCAAGGGCTTCATTACCCTATTCTTCAAAATAGTTGATTGTTTCAACACCCTACTCGTCCATCACACCAAGGGTTTCACTACCCTACCCTTCAAAATTATTGAGGGTTTCAGTACCCTATGCCCTGTCATCCTCCTGACCCTCTGTCGGGTCCTTACTTGTACTCGACGTCACTTTTCTTTCCTTCATTCTGCCAAAGAGGACTGACAATGGCGTGTTGTCTTCCTTCTCCACATAGTCACCATCAACCACTTTATGAGATGTTTCCTCAACAAGAACTAAAATATTGTCTTTACCTGGTGAGGTAGGTGGCGAGTCATCCAACAGTATCAGAGAGGTCGACTGGACATGACCCAAACTTGAGGAGGAATTTTTTTTCCTGGCTGAACTCCTGGTCTTGGTAGGATGCGACGTCATCTTTTTCGATTTCTCATTATTGCCTGCACTCCTCTTCTGAGCCAACTTCCTTGCACTCTTCTTCGGAGCTATCTTTTCTGAACTCTTCTTCTAAGTTGGCTATTCTACACTTCACCCCTGAAACTCCATCAAGAATTCTTGCCAAGTCACATTTTTAGCTTCCAGCTCTTTCTTAACTAATATTGTGATTAGCCTGTGGTGATATAATTTGCATGCATCGTGATTGGATTTTCCTTTCTAATCCCCTTTCACCATCTTTTCTAAAATTATGAGCAAATAATACGAGAACTTGATGAGCTTACCGAACTCAAAGTGCAAGAGTAGGTGTATGTGATACAGGAAAGTTAGTGAACAGCGTCCCTCGCAAGTAAGGAACTTCTAAAACACATACAGGAGATCCTTCCACTTCCCGGTCATAGCGTTTCGTTGGAGGCCATTCTTCCAGTCCACCTTTGGCTTCAGGTTGACCACGCAGAAAAATTTCCTTTCTAACTTCTCCTTCTTGAACCATTTATCCCCTACCGCTGGAAACCCTGTAGCCCAAGATATCGATTCTTCTGTAACTGCAACTTCTAATGAACCAACCTTGGCTCGGCTCCCATTGAAGCTCCAGGCAAATGACATTGCCACAACTAAGTCAAATCCATCGAACTTTTGCAGGAATGGGAGGAACCTAGATTCCCGCAACATTGGAAGACTATTCCTATAATCAGATGTTTGTTCCATCTCTTGTATGGATCGTGGCTCAATCCTTACAGGCGCTATGTCTATTCGAATTCACCCACTCTCTGTCTCAAGTTCTAAAAAGATATTACAACAAAAAGAACTTAAATGGTGATCAAGCTATACATCCACCGTTATATTAACCATTTCCTGAAACATCATGCTTCATCATTAAAATTACACGGATATGAAAGCAAATTGGTGCAAGTACAGGAAGTCGATGATGATTGGAAGAGGCAGGAGTTTAGACAATAATTTCATGTAACAGTCATGCAAGGTTGGATATGGAGTGAGGGCATTATTATCAGGTGATTAGTTTTCCAAGGGAAGGTAAGTATTGGATTTTGGGAGAATCCTACCACTCCACATTTACTCCATGATTTCACATAAAGTGTACTTAGTACTCATTGAAAAGATAATATTTCATAACCTAAAATATCTTTGTACTTAAATGATTTCTTCCTAATTTAGCAAAGGAAAAAACAAAGCATTAAGCATAATATAAACTGAATGCCATGCTCTATAGGTGGTACAGTTTTCTACCTGTACAAAGATTCATGAAACAAAATATAAGCTTCAACACACATTTTTGTTTTTTTTTTAATTGGGAGCACTCATCAATGAGGATTCCTATACTGAACGTGAATGCACTGAATGTGCTTGCACCAACCATGCCTACACAAAGCATACTTTCACTACCCATTGCTACATTGGATATTCTTGCACTTGAACACACATTCCTGCACCAGGTATATTTGTAGCGTAATAGGAACCAAAAGAAAATTCTGATAAAATACAATTCATAGGCTGGATCAAGAAATTTGTTGAATATACAAAGGAGGTTTTATTCACCATTCTTTGGTGTTAACATATGCCTCTCAATCTTATTTGTGATTCAGATCCTACAATAAATCAATGAGGGAAATAAAAGAAGTGGGAAAAAGGGTAAATTTTTAGAATGGAAGGAAATTATGACAGAGAATTCAAGAGAGAAACCACCAAGAGGGATAAATAGAAAAAGGGATTTTGGGGAAAAAATTGAAGGGAAAAGAGGGAAATATGAAATTGGATAGGGGAAACTTCTTTCAAGAAATGGATGGTAAACTTTTGGAATAAAAAAGAAGAATAAAGTAAGGGGATTGTTTTCGAAAATGGGAATAGAAGAAAGGCAGAATTTCCCCTCACATCTACCTACATAATGCTAATCCATAAAATAAATGCAGCGGGAATTGAGTGTTTCTTGAATAAAAAATTTCATTCCATCTATCCCAAACTTGGCTAAGGGCTTGGTTCCTGTACTTGAACCTACTTCTTCTTGGTGATGGTTAACACATCAAAAGGTCAAGCAACATTCCCATTTTATTAGAACTAATCTTCTTGCTAGCAAGTTTGTTTTCAGGTTGATCCTTCTGTAATTATGTAAGTAGAATTGATTTTAACAATCGAAGGATTTTTTTTTTGGTTTTTCCTTAAATTTTATTTCAAGCGAGAAGTAATCAGATTACAATAGGCTAGAATAGCCACTTAATAATTCAAGTTCAAATTGTTGCTGCACTTGGTGCATGCAGTCTTCCTTTGTGATGGGCTGAAAATATACTTTAACCGTATGTCCATTCACAAGGAAAAATGAATCTCACCCATCGATAGTTTTGTCTTCTACATCACCATTGTTGAATATGTGAATCACCTTAGATGGTTCCATCAAACGAGTATGGAACTTCCCTTAAAATGTTTAAATCTAGAGTCATAGAGAAGTACCCAATCACCTGGTTGGAACTATTTCTTCCTTATAAACTTGTCATGCCACTTATTGTGGTTCTGCTGCAACAATATATTATGTTGAACAACATCCCTTCAAAATTCATCCAATTTGTTTAGCTGTAATAAACGTTGTTGTTGTGCTTCCAATAGATCTAGACCCAACTGAACTGCAGTCCTGAAAGTCTTTATCTGAAATTTAATCGGTAAAAGGAATTATTTTCCATACACTAGATCATATGGTGTATGCCCCGTGTTGTTCCTCCAAGTGGTTCGATAAGCCCATAATGCTTCAGGCAATCGACTAGCCAATCCTTCCTGTGCATGTTTACTATTTTGGTGAGGATGGATTCAATCACTTTATTTGTGGATTCCACCTGGCCATTTTCTCGTGGGTGGTACGGTGTAGATTTCCTGTGCCAAATCTTATATTGATTCATGACTTCCTGTACCAAGTTAGAAACAAACTATGGTCCATTGTAAAAAACAATTTCTCTAAGAACACCAAATCTAGTAAAAATTTCATTAAACAAAAAATCAGTACAAACCAAGATATGATTTTTATTTAAATATGTGGGATTTATGTGTCTTACAAAATCAATAGCCCATTTTTCAAAGGTCTCAATCATGACTTGAGGACATAAAGGAATTTCATTAGCTTGAATAGGTTGACCCATTTGTTGACAATTATCACAATGCCTAACACACTGTTTGACATCCTTAAACAAAGAAGGCCAAAAACAGGCAGTGCGTAAAATATTATATGCAGTTCGTTTGTCAGCAAAGTGGCCACCACAAGGTTCATCATGGGAATCTTTTAAAATATCAAACATTTCTTCCTCCCTTACACATCTACGAATAACAAAATCTAGTCTAGTCTAAAAGAGGTCTCCTTGTATCCAAGAATATGAAGTACTTTTCTGAATAATATTCCGCTTTTCACGAGCAGATAAGTGAGGTGGTGTATTTATGGTGACTAAGTAGTTGGCTATGTCAGCAAACCATGGAGATTTTGTTGACATAGCAAAAATATTATGGTTAGGGAAATCATCATCAATGAGAATTGCTTCACCAGGATTGTCTAATCTGAAAAGATATCAGCTACAACATTAGACTTTCCTGGTCTATCAATAATTGTAACATTGAAATCTTGTAATAGAAGTAACCACCTAGTCATTCTACCACTAGTTAAAGGTTTATTCATTAAATATCTTATAGTAGAATGATCGGTATGCATATAAAATTCATATCCCATAATGTAATGTTTGAATTTATTAATAGCAAAAATAATGGCTAAAAATTCTTTCCCAGTCACTATATAGTTAAATGCAGTAGGTGACAAATTTTTACTAATGTATTAAATAACATAGGATTGTTTATTCTCTTCTTGTCCTAAGGCTGCACCAATGACATTGTCTGAAGCATTGGAGGAAACATGAAATAGAAGGGACCAGTTTGGTCCACTCAAAACTGGTGCTTGTACTGATTTTTCCTTCAATGTTTCATACAACTGTTGGAAAGTTGTGGACCAAGTGAATTCACTATCCTTAGCTAGTAATTGAAAAAGGGGGGTAGAAATATTGGAAAAGTTTTTAATGAATCTCCAGTAATAACCAGCATGTCTCAAGAAACGTCTCACTTCCCTTTGGGTTTTGGGTGCAGGCAGATGAATAATGACTTCAATTTTAGTGGGGTCTACTTGAATACCTTTGTCAGAAACCAAATGACCAAGAACCTCCCTTGCTTTGCTCATTAATCTAAATTTTTATCACTGAAAGCAAGATGGGCTTCTTAGCAACATAAAATAACTATTTCTAAATTTTTAAGAGCTTCATCAAGTGAGTTACCAAACACATAAAAATCATCCATATAAATCTCAACACATTCAAGATCACCAAAAATAGCCAGGATAGCCCTTTGAAAGGTAGCGGGTTCACTACACAACCCAAAAGGGAGCACTCGGTAGGCAAATGTACCCCAAGGGCATGTAAAGGTAGTTTTGTCTTGATTTGAAGGTGTGATATGCAGTTGGTTATACCCACTGAATCCATCTAAAACTGAAAAGTACTTCTTACCAGCAAGGGTATCTAGCACATGATTAATGAAAGGAAGGGGAAAGTAATCCTTAAGTGTGGCTTTGTTTAATTCTTGATAGTCAATGCAAATACGCCATCTCCTATATTTCTTAGGGACTTTCACTATTGGAGAGACCCAATGGCTGTCGAAAATGGGGTAGATGAAATTAGCTTCTAAGAATTTTTGTAATCCCTCCTTAAGAATATCTCTTAGTGCTGGATTCATTTGTCTCTGGGGTTGTCAGATAGGTCGGGCTCCCTCCTAGATATAGATATGATAAGTACCAGTCTCAAGAGGAATGCCTTTCATGTCTTCATAACTCCAAGAGAATGCATCCAAATGATCTTGTAACAAGGTAACAAGTTGCTCTTGCTGAGATGAATCTAGGTCTGAACTAATGTGTAAGGATTTGCCTGGACTAATTTCAACAAGAGTGGTAGCAACCTCAAGAGTACAGGTAGATGATGCCATAGTATGGGATAAGGAAGGTTGGGAATGAGAGTTTTCTTGAAAATCCAGACTAAAGATTTGATGAAGTGTATCAAAACTAGGCATAGTGTCTAGATTGTTCAAGAAATCTCTTTGTTCACCATCCTAAGCAGACTCAGTATGATGTTGAATCGAAGAAATAGGTTGGGTCTCCTCATCACTACTGTCATAATATAACCATATGGTATCCTTCACTTCCTGAATAGATATAGAAGGTTGGTATAAGGTGATTTTTTTCCTAGAGTCTCCATGTGAAATGTACATATCACTGGAGTGACATCCAATATAAGCATCAACTGTGGCAAGCCATGGTCATCCCAGAATCAAAGGATGTCCTCCCACTGGATTCCTTGGCTGAAGCACAATGAAATTTGCGGGGTATCAACATGAATCTATAGAGACAACATCATCGCCCAATACACCATCAGGGTTGATTTTAGATTTGTCTGTAAGTTCAACCACGGTAGGTGTAGGACGAATATGGCCCAACCCAAGTTGTTCCATGGTTTTCCTAGTCATCATATTAATGGCCACCCCTAGGTCTATTAATATATTAGAGACAGGGATATCACCTATTTGGACAAAAACAACGAGGTTCCAGTATCTGTGTATTTATCCACTGATACGCATCCTGTCATCAACTTAGCTGCTCTACCAACAAACTGAATGGTTTGAGGTTCTACTCTCTTTATCCCTAGCGTTTCAAGCATAATTCCCAAATGATCTTTATACAGATGGGAATTTCTTAGATAGCCTGAAGTAAAGGAATATTTATACAAAGATAATTCAGAATCTAAAGTGGACTCTAGGTCTCTCTTCTCCATGACCAACTGCTTTAGATCGAGGACTTGGTTTGAAGAAGATGCTGAATCTGAAGGTATGGGAATGGGATGAAGGGTGATATTGTTTTCGAATGATGAGGAGTTACATCCTCATTTTTCACCTCAATAATCACCATTGACTGTTTTTGTTTTTCTAGTTTAACCACCCTTCTCGATCTCAATTGAAGCTCATTTATCCCGACCGGCAAGGTTTGATAGGTAGGAAGAGGGGGCAATCCAACTAAATGAATCAGTTGTACCGCCTTATTATTAGGATTCTGTACTAGTTGAGTAGGTAGTTGAGGTGGTCTAAATGGTGGTGGAAATGATTGACTTTGTTGAGGTAGAGAGGGAAAAATATGGTTGTGACATATGGTGTGGTGCATAGGAAGGAGGATGTGATGGCATCTGAGTAGGATAGGAATGATATAAATGGTTTGGCCCTCTCCATCCTCATTGCCAAGGTTGAGAGGACTGTCCATGATGAAAATGATTCTTGTGCTGCCAATGTTGAGAGTGATTATTATTATTATAATAGGAATATAGAGGTGCATTATAGTCATAAAAATGTGGTTCAAGAGCCATACTTGCACTTGCCTGTGGTTAGTTTCTTCATGCTCAGATGGCATGTAATGGATCAGGTTCAGAATGCTCTCCTTCAAGTAAAATTTTTAATCCAGATATGGAGGAGAACTCCTTAGTGGCATGGTTCTCTTCACAAATCACACATTTATTAGCACCTTTCATATCAGTAGGACATTCTCTTAAAGGATGATTTTTTCTAGACTTTGGACAAAAAATAGACAATGACTGGTTCTTTTTCTAATTTTAATATAATTTCAGAGAGTCTATTTGTTTGTTAAAAGTATTCATTATTTCAATTTTCATGTTGTCAATTTTATTCTCCAAGCCAATGATCATAGCTTTGACCTCCTCTAGTGGATCTAGATTGATTTTTGGAGAACTTCCTGCACAAGTCATAAATTTGTTCAAAAGTCTTCTAAGAAATGTCTCCTTATCCTAAGAAATTTAGATTATGTCTAGAATCCTTAGTAAGTCCTCGTAGCAACAAGGCTCAAATAGTACTTAAATCAAATTTGTTTTTCGACCTTTGGAGTATATAAAAAAATCTCTCTAAGTAATCCTCCAAAGTCTCATCATCACCTTGTACAATAGTGAAGATCTCGTCCTACATTTCTCTATTTCTACAATATTCCTAATATTTATTCAAAAATACTCTTTTCACTTGGTCCCAAGTACTTACAGTGTTTCCTCCTAGTCCCATGAACTAGCGCAAGGCTGAATCCTTGAGAGTTGCACGAAATAACTTTAATTTCTGGGCATTAGAAGAATAATCATAACTCCAACACAATATATCAAATTAAAAAATAAATGAATCTAGGTCTTCGTGCACTATTGGAAACCCAAAAGTTGATGCTCTTCATTTACCTGGTTCTCCCTAGTCCCCTCTACATGGTCTTCATGATCAACCATTATTGTGCCTCCAATTGGACTACTTCTAGAAGGTGAAGGTTGACTAATGTTCAATTGAACTTTCTGATCACCTTTAGCTTCCTTCTTCCCCTTTTCAGTTTGTGCACACCTAAATCATTGTTTCCATAATCCAAGTGGACTATTCTGGTGTGATGAGTTTGAGTTTGCTTGGACTTCCTACATGCAAAAGAAGGTCCAATATGAGAAGACCTTTTAGATCTTTTAGTATTTTGCTAGCCCTTATTGGGCTTCAGACCCCTACCTTTCTTAGGCATTCATTTTCAAAAAATCAAATCCAAGAAACAAAATTCAAATTCTTATAAAGAAAAAGAATTTGTTAACTCCTACAATGAATAAAGGAATCAATACTCATAAAATCCTCAAAATAATAAAATCATACTACATAAAAAATAACATCAGACTTACCCCTATTGTAGAAAATGGAAAGTTCTTACCAATTTCAAATTGCCTCTGTGGAAATGGCACCAAAATGTCGGGTGTTGGAATTTCAGTTTGGAAGACTCCTTCAACACTTAATTGTGAACCCGGGGGTTTTGTAAACTTAGAGACGAAGCACAGGAAATGCCAAAAATGATATGAAATTTTATTCCTAATTCCTTAATTGTAATCTTGTAGAGTAAAAAAGAAATGATAACCCGACAATTTACACCAAAGATATTCTAGTACTGGAATGTGAAAGAAAGTACTTTCGCAGGAAAATAAATGAAAGGAATTCTCAAACTTCTTGCAAAAAAATTGTGACTAATGAAAATGTAAATCTGTGTTTATCTTCTGTATAGTTGTGTAACAGGTTAATAATTGGACCCCTAAAGATATCTGACTCCTTATAGATTTGTCTCCCTGCACTAAGCTATTATTCGTGTACTTCTGCAATGTGCTTGCACCCATACCAAAAAAAAGCTTAGGTGCTAGAGGTATATTTTACACTTGTACTGAAGATTTATGTCTTTATGCAGGAGCTCTAAGCCTCAATACTAGACCACCATGTTCCTCTATCAGGAGATCGATTCCTGTAGCGGGATAAAGGTTCCTGTACAAAGTTTTCCAATCCTTCTTACGAGAAAATAAAGAATTGTTAACTTGGGAAAAGAAATTTCAAAGGTGAACAAAACTTCAAAATAAATTCCTCAAACAAAAAGATTCTTCAACCAATATTAATATCTAAAAGAATAATTAATCTCCACAGTCAAAGCACACTCCTCTTTAATCAAGGAACTTCCTCATGCAATCTAAAAAGATCATTTAATTGTGACAATAGGCTTCAATCCTATAATATTTATTCACACGAATGGATTTGCATTCATAACATTCTTAACTCAGAAAGATTCCCTTCAAGAATAATTATGCAAAAAGTTTGATCTTTCCTAAATAGCATGAAGTGCAGGCATAGACCAGTGTGTCACAATAGTGTTCGGTTTTTTATTATCAAAAGTATGTTTAATTCTAAATATCAAGAACACTTCGGAATGAAAATCATGATCTTTAGAATCACATTAAGACTCATCAATCATATAAGAATAAAAGACTATTATTGTAATGAACTGGAGGAATTAATTTGCGAGACTGTAAATGCACTAGTATAGGAATGCATGTTTGCACGAACCAAGCAGAAAATGAGATTAAACTTCAAAGAAGGAAATCATAATATTAAACTCAATCGAGCATGCACACCATGGATCCGTCACACTGTAATGAAATCAGATTTAAACTTTGCAGAAGAATAAAAAAAACATCTATTTACTTCACACTTTGCATTAACAAATTTACACACCTTAATCGAAAAAGAAGAAAATAAGGGAAAATGAGCCGGGTTAGATGATCCCTAGCCAACAAGCTCGTTTCCATGTTTAGGAAACATAAAGATTCAACTCTTTAATCAACGCATCAACACAGAATTACAGTGAAAGATTGAGAAATCATGGTGCAATTTCTTTCTATTAATAATCAACAAATATACATCATGAGTTCGAATCCATACCAGAATGAGGGCGATACCAACAAAATTATAGAAGAAGGAAATCACAATATCCTTGCTATAGCTATCACTAGCTACCATTTTCTATCTGAGTCCGATATTTTATACTTTCATTCTGCCCTGCGGCTGTAACCAAATTACTTCAAGCGTTCCAATATGAGCCTTTCGGCTATAACAAAATAACGATAACAGTTCATACTAGGCCTTTCAGCTATAACAAAACGCTATTCTAGGTATTCATCCAACGACCCAATCTCCACCATATCCCTGACTTTCCTCTCTGCTCTGAGCCCAACTAGAGTTGATTGTTCTAGAACACGTGTTTGCATGGAGTGATGAGTTCTTACGACAGTTGAAGATTAGCCAGCGGTGCAGGAATCCTACCTTCACTCGACCATGCCAACGAGATGATCAATACGTTGCCTGTCAAATACTTTTAGGAAGAGAAATATTAGTTGCAAATATTTAAAGGTATGAATCTATGAAAATGATTAATTAAGTACATTCATAACCCTTAAACATGAAATATAAAGTTAGTGCAGGAAGAGACACGATTCTTGGACTAGTGCAATAATAGGGAGGTTTGCAAGGTTAGAAAAGATGTCTAGGGTTATGGGTATGAAGGGAAAAAGGGTTAAAGATGAAACAATTTAGCCTACCAATAGAATTCACCTTGGAAACTAAAGAATTTGGAATTTAAGCATAACCCAACCAATTTGGCTGTGCTGGAATTTGTAATGCGACTAATAATATCCAAAACTTCATTAGTGGGAGATTGGTTATTTTTGGCTAGCGATTTGACCTTCCCATATCACAAGTATATCAATTCCCATTATTAGATAATTCCTCCAACAAAGACTTCATATTAATTTAGAGTCATTCCATAATTTGGTATAGAAGAGAAGAGAATGGAAACTTAAGAGATCATCTTGAAATAAAAATTCTTATAGCTGACCAAACTTTCATAGACAATGAACAAAATAAAGATATACTTCTCCATATTCAAAACTCATGAACATACCCCCTTTTCCAAAATTATTATTTGTTGAGGAAGAAATAAATACAAGTCGAGATGATGAACCAATGCAACCTTGTATGGATTGGTTCATTGAATATATAGATAAGTGGTGTCAAATTGATGACAACTTGAAAAATTATGTAAGAATTAAAGAAGATGAAAGGGAAAGTACCCCACATACAACTCAACCATAAGTTATAAAGGCTAAGGGATTAGATAAACTAACCGACCCGAAGAAAATGGAATAAAGTCCATCTCCTCAAATAAAAATTAGATTAATCATATCTCCCTCTACGAAGGTGACAAGGATCCTAAAAATAACTAGTTAGTTCGTGATGAATTTTGGACAACCAATGATATCACAGATGAAGATAAACAAATGGCACAATTTGTAGTATCTATCCAGAAGAGAGCTCTCTCATGATTTATGAGTTTCACATAGAACCAACCTAGAAATAAGAATGATATCAAGAACAATTTCTTCTCCTTCTTTAATTGTCATGATGTTAAACTTGTTGTTCAAAAGTTAAAAGAAATTAAATAGAAACAAAATGAAACAATTAAGAAGTGTGGTAAAAGGTTCAAGGATTTGTTAAGTTAAATCCCCTACCATATTGATGAAGCTTTATTGGTTCAGTGGTATGTTGTTGCGTTTGTTGGGTGTGGTTGTTTACCTATTTTTTGCACATTCTTTCCACAATTCTGACCCTTCTGTCCTCTAGGCCTATGACTTTACTTGAGCAATTTCCCTATATTCTCACCTTTATAACCTATTCTACTGCTATGTTACTTTGTCGTATTTTTCTAAGTAATGCGATGCTTTATTCTTTTTTGTGGCTAAATGGGAGAGTATTGAAGAAGTATTTTTGGAAGCTCTTCTTCTTTTCAAGTGATGGCTCGTGAGAACAAAGTTATGAAGCAGATAGACAATGCAAATTAACTATAGAGAACAATAGAACAGTTTGTTGTTACACATTGGATGCTGTTACAAATTAGACGTTGTTATAGGTTGTTGTTACATATTGGATGTTGTTACAGGATGCTATTACACTACACACTGATACAAGAATCCGTTGTTACGCCAAAAGTGATGTTGCCAGAAATGCCATGACATCTTGAACTGTTATTCACTCGATGTTGTTGTGCCAAAGCTGGAAAATGTGGGTACTATTCCACATAACAACTGTCGGAAAAAGGAATTATTTATTTTGGAAGCAACAGACCCAAGCGGTTGCAATCCTAACTACTGTATATTTGTATCTAAACATAGGTTGTAACTACTTTTATTTTTTATTAGCATGAGAATCGTGAGATTCTCATGACTAATCTATTTTCTAATTTCAGGATGTATTAACTATAAAGGAACTCGATTTTTCATGTACAAGGACATGACATATAGAAAAGTACTGTTACTCTTCTTCTGTAATTCTGAGTTTATTTTTAATATTAATGAGCACAGTGATGTTGTTACTACTCTTTAGCTGATTTTTTAATTACTTTTGTGTTACTCCTACGCCCTGCTGAGGAGGAAGGACCCTCATGTTTGGTAGGGATTGCAATGATAGAGGTAGTGTACATTCTAGTTTAGCTAATTGATTTATGGTTTCTCGTTGTTGCTGTAAAAATCATGGATTACATTCGCTACTGTTTCTATTTATATTATGCTATTACACTGAGTTAATCAGTAGAATGGTAGTAACCAACTGGAATAGATATTAGTTCCTGTGTGGCACACCTTTACTTTGATAGTTGCAAAGTGTGATTGATTATGTAGAGTGTTTTTAAGTCTACATGAAGGGTTTGATTCAACAATTTGGTTCAGCGACACCGTTTAGTGTTTTCTGCATTTTCTTATTCTTGATTGTGATGTATCGACACAGACAGTGAAAACTCCATTGAAACAGCAAGACCTACCTTGGGTTGAAAATTAAATGTTTTAGACTCAATCAATTAAGATTGATTAAAACAACACTACCTTTTGGCGCCATTGTCGGGGATGGCAGTTGGTGATACAGTCAACCAAGTTGTTTGTTTGATGTAGAGTGTTCCTAGTCCACACTTGCTATGTGGTAAGGCAAGAGGTAAGATTCACTCTAACATACCTGGACGAGCTCACCATTGTGATCAATAGGGAACTTAGGGAATTTTGGTGTTTAGTTTAGCGTGATTTCAACTCTTCAGTCACTCGGTGGTAAGACGAGAGGTAAGAACCTGTGCATCACTCTAACATACCTGGGCGGGCTCACCACTATCAAAGATTGAGGCACTTAGGGTATGAGTTAATACAAATAAGGTCCATGTGTGCAACTGCAGAAATTATAGAGATACCAAAAATACCCCCACTCTAATTAGTCACAGGAAAAACGGGTCATAAAAAGGAAAGGAAGAGTGTAGATTTGAGAAGCAAAACAGTCATCTAGGAGCTAAGCTCTAAGGCAGAAAAATAACAGTCCATCTCTAAAATGGATGCAAGGAAAATGGGGCCACAGAAGGCTGTTACCCCCATAGAAAAAAAAAAACCTCTGATTCCTCTATCTTGGGACCTTATCATTCTAAAGCTAGCACCCATACCGCCAAGACCAAGAATCAGATTCAAGGGTAGAAGGGGGAAGCTAGTAGCTAGAATTTGAGGACCGAGGGGTAAGGGGAAACGGAGGGGGAACATCGAACACTTGGGATGGAAGAACACCTATTGGTTTATCAATACCCAGATACAGGTAGTACGGTAAAACAACCGGCCCTAAGAATATCTCAGCCACTAATCACATCTACAAGACCATCACAAGAATAATTTGAAGGATGTCTACTACAACAAGGGTTAGAAGGACTAGTCATGGTGGACAACAATGACAACAATGCTAAAACATATGCTACTATCACCACCTTTGAATTCCCAATCAGGGATATCAGAGGTGAAGCTCCTATAAAAAATATTCCTCTATCAACCTTAGAATCCTTCCAGGGGATGACTTTGGAAGATCCAGAAACCTCTTTATTTAAGTTTGATGTCTTATGCAAAAGCTATGATTATACCTCAGACGCATAGAAATTAAAATTATTTCCTGCTACTTTAAAAGGGGCAGCCTTGAGATGGTTCATGGGATTGGGTTCTGCTTCAATTCTAACATGGAATGACATGAAGGAGACGTTCTTATAAAAGTACCAAGACTATTGCAGAACCAGGGACTTAAGGGAGGAGATATTTAGAATGATGTAGAAGGAGGATGAAATCCTGGAAGATTATGTGGAGAGGTTCCACTATAATCTGCAACAGTCTAAACATAGTGATCTAGAGCAGGAGATCTTGAAGACTGTATTTATTAGAGGAATGAGGGGTTACTGCCTTGATACCATGAACCAATTGGGGAGGGGGGACATATCGCAAGAAATATTTTATGAAATTGTAAAACTTTGTCTAAGATGCTCTAGAGGATCATCTAAGGGGAGGAGTGCAGTTTGAGATGCCTCCACCTAGATACAAAAAACTATAAGAGGGGGAGTAACCAGAGCACAAATCAGAAATTTGTTTGGAAATTTGAAGACTGATATCCTCAATACTCTCTCTACCCAGATAACAATAGCGCAGATCAAGAAGACACAAGCAGAAGTTGACACATCTCTGGTTGTGTTATGTCTGAATTTCTAAAAGAAGCATCCTTTGACGGAATGAAAATTTAATAGCATCATCTTATGCAATATTTGCAAGCTAGAACATTCGATAGGGCAATGTCCAGAGCTTCCTAGATTAAAGGTAGTACTCAGAGAGTCAAGTGAGGAAGTGCAGTCCTCTTATTTCATCACACTAAGGAGGCCATGGCAACCACGGCCTCTAGATATGTCTCAAGACATTTCCTCTTTCAATTCGTGGAACAATGCATATAATACACAACAATATCCATGGAAATATCGTACTCCTCCTCCAGCGCAATTTCCTTCACCCTAGAACCAATGGTCTCCATCCCCTTCTGTTCAACATCCTCAATCTCAACCATATCCTTGGAACCACAATTGGAGAGAAAATGCCTAGAATTCATCTCTTCCTGGACTACCCATGCAACAACAGCGACAGTTACCTCCTTTCCAAACTCCTACTCCTTCACCATTTGTGCGATCCTAACTACCTATGCAACCTAACCCAAACCCAAACAATAAAGCAGCTCAGTGCATAGAGGCTCTGACTACCTTCCACACCTACCTTATTACCCACGTAGGACTTAATGAAATACAAATGTGATCGGGCAAGGTAATTAAGCTAAGTCACTCCTCTATCATTATAGAGGAGGAATGTGAATCAACCAAAAGAGATGTTAGAGGCTCTGAGGTGGCTACTGCGCCTACAACAACTGATATAGAGGAAGTTTTTACATATGTAATAGACGATCCGTGAAGAACTGTTACTGCTATAATAGCCAACTCGGGGAAGGTTGATACACCTATAACAATTGATTTGACTATCATAATGCAAAACCCTCCATATCCTTAGATATTGGCCGAACCTAGGATGGCCTCACAACCCAAACCTGATTTTCTTAGGGAGTTGCAAAATTTGCATGTACGAATTCCTCTGCTACAAGCCCTTAAAGAGGTACCTATTTATGCTAAAATAGTTAGAGGTTTGTGTATCAAGAAACCTAATAGGAAGCCTAAAGATCCTGTCATCATACATGTGATGGGGAATGTATCCGAAATAGTGTCTGCTCAGCCTCTCCTAACTAAGTATAATGATCCAGGTAATCCTACGGTCACTATCTACATTAATGATCAACCCATAGCCAACACATTGATCGATATCAGGGCTGCCATTAATGTAATGACAAAGGACCTCTTTGTCACTCTTGAGTTACAGGGACTTAGACATACTCCTACTTTACTTGAATTAGCAGACAAGTCCCATGTTAAACCCGAGGGCATGTTAGAGGATATAGTGATTACAATATATTCTTGGAGGTATCCGGCTAATTTTCTAATCTTGCAGTCCAAATCTAATTTGGGGCAACATCCTTTAATCCTGGGAGACCTTGGTTGGCCACTTCGAATGCATATATAGGCTGCAGATCGGGGTCTATGGTGATCTCGGATGGCCAGGCAACAAATAACCTTAGCCTTTACCCCCCAAAACCAAACATGGATATATATAACCCTTGGTGGGATGATTTTGAGCCTGAGTGAGATCTTTCCCTGCCACTCCTCACTCTTGGGAAAGCCCATTCTTTCAAGGATGAGACAGAAGATGATGTCATCAATGGTTTTATTAATAACTCACTTTATGTTGCTTCTGATAAGAATGTGAATGAGGAAGAAGAGATGGAAGATATAGATTTTGAACAAATGAGAACCACTCTAAATATTGATAGCAGTCCAATTGAGATAGAATCTAGAAAGTTTCTAAATATTAACCGCAACCTGATTGTTCAGTAAAACCAACTATTGTTACAACTGTTATAGAAATACAAAAAGTCATTTGCATGGGACTATACGGATATGAAAGGGATCCACCCTAACCTATTAACTCACCATATTTATTTGAAGGATGGTTGCAAACTAGTTAGACAACCACAATGCCGCAAGAACCTTATGCTAAAGGAGGTGGTGAAGGAAGAATTACAAAAGCTCCTGAGTGCTAATTTTATTTACCCAATATTTGACAGTCAGTGGGTGTCGCTACTTGTCATCATTCCTAAAAGAATGGCAAGTGGAGAGTCTGTGTAGATTACAGAGAACTCAATAAAGCCACTCGAAAGGAACATTTTCCATTACCATTTATAGATGAGGTCCTTGATACCCTCTCCGAAAAGAAGTTGTTTTCATTTTTGGATGGATTTAGTGGCTATAATTAGATACAGATTTCCCCGGAAGATCATGATAAAACTACCTTTACTTGTCCTTGGGGAACCTACGCATACATAGTACTTCCTTTTGGACTCTGTAATGTGCCAACAACCTTTCAAAGGGCAATACTGGGGATTTTTCTGATTTGCTGAACGACTACCTAGAAATCTTCATGGATGATTTTACACCTTATGGAGATGCTTTCGAAACAGAATTAGTTAATGTACAAAAAGTGTTGGAATGGTGTGTATAGACTAATGTTGCCTTAAGCACTAGAAAATGTCACATGATGATGATTTTAGGGATTGTGCTTGGAAACAACATTTCTGCTGAAGGAATCAAGGTAGACCATGCAAAAATAGAGGTAATATTGAAAATTCCAACCCCCAAAATGCAAAAAGAGGTACATAGTTTTTTGGGGCATGCAAGGTATTACAGGAGATTTATGGAATTTTTTTCAAAAATTGTATCGCCATTATTTTCCTTGCTCATGAAGGATGTTGATGTTTTGTGGACAAGGAAGTGTGAGAAGGCCTTTCTAAAGCTAAAATGTTGTGTATCAACAACTCCAGTCTTGAGAGGACCTAATTGGGAACTACCATTTCACATAGCTACAGATACATCTGATATTGCTGTAGGTTATGTTTTGGGCCAATTGGAGGATAAGAAACCTTATGTTATTTACTACATAAGCAAAAATATGATCCCTACCGAGCTCAACAACACAGTGACTGAGAAGGATTTCTTAGTAGTCATGCACGCCATCAATAAATTCTGACATTATATCACTCGGTATCAAGTATTTGTACACACTAACCATTCTACCATTCCTTTTTAATGAATAAGCCAATTACCAATGGTAGGATTACACGCTGGTTATTGTTGTTACAAGAATTTGATATCACTATTGTCGATAAACCTAGAAAAGATAATGCAGTAGCTGACTTTCTTTCTAGGTTAACTATTGATGACAATTGCATTCCTAATGAGGATTCTTTCTCGGATGAATATATTTTTTCTATTTCTACTTACTCACCTTCGTATGCAGATATAGCCAATTATATTGTTGTAGGGAAGTTTCCACAATATTTTCCCTGCTAGGAGGAAAGAAATATCATAGATGGGAACCTCTATTACACTAGACCATATTTCCAAATCAGACGTTGTGTTAGAGAAGATGAGGACTTTGATATCCTTAAAGCCTGCCATGAAGAACCTTGTCCAAGGCACTTTGCAGACAAGAGGATATGATACAAAGTCCTTTCAACAGGGTATTATTGGCCAACAATATTTCAGGATGCCAAGAAGTTTGTGAAGGGATGTGATAGTTGTAAAGGATGGGCCAACCACTACAATTAGATGAGATGCTTTTACAACCCCAAATCATCTTATAGCCTTTTGAGAAGTGGGCTCTAGATTTTGTGTGACCAATTAATCCCTCATCTAGAAATAAATCTTACATCTTGGTCTACACTGACTATGTTGCAAAATGGGTCGAGGGAAAAGCACTAACTAGAGCCATGGAGCAAGCTGTCTCAGGCTTTATATTTGAAGACATCTTTGTTTGGTTTGGCATACCTAGGGAGATAGTCACAGACGGAGGGCCCTAGTTCACATCTCATAAGATCTAGGGGTTGGTTGAAAAATATAAATTCCATCATAGAATCACAACATCTTATGATCCATAAGCGAATGGCCAAGAGGAAAGAACTAGCAAAGTCATTGAGGGGATCCTTACTAAGACTGTGGCCAGTCACTGAAGAAATTGGGCCAATAAACTTCCAAAATTGTTGTGGGAATATAGGAATACATGGAGGAATACCATTGGTTTCTCACCATATGAACTTATGTATGGTCAAAACCCTTTATTCCCCATCAAATTTGAAAAATTAAAGCATATTTCATATGTTTTTAGAATGTGAAATTACAAGGAATGTTTCACACCACGTCCTTCAAAGCCTATTACACTAGGTGATCTAGTCGAAATCCCTAACAAAATGGTTCGAGACTTGGCACCAAACCTACACAAGCTCACTCAACAATAAGCCAATCTTGAAAATGGTATGGGTGCCACTTCCAAGATACATTTGCTATAAAATATGGTTAGCACACAAAAGAGCTATATTTCAAAACTCCCAAACCAAGACATAGGTAGTTGCAAAAAGACCCGAAGTCTAGCTAGTCAAACACATCAAGAACAAAAGCCCAAAACTACAAAATCCCCAAGAACCAGCTTAATGAATTGGAGGAGAACAGTTAGCTACTATATAGCAAACATATGTTATCCAGTAGCAAAGAGCTAAGTGGCATGACAAATTCATCAAGAAGAAGAAGTTCTAGAAAGGATATTGGGCTCTCTTATACGACTCAAGATTTAAAGACTTCAAGGGTAACCTCTGCACTAGATGGCTAGGTTCCTATGAGGTAGATGTTGTCTTTGATAATGGGACTGTAAATTTGGTGACAATTGGTAGTGTGAGGACACATTGATTGCAAATGGGTGCATACAGAAATTACCTGCATATGAATTCTAAAACACAAAAAATAAAAAATGTGAGAGCATAACACATAAAACACATATACATTGATATTTTCCCCTGGATACCAAAACTAGGACTACTAGCTTGATTTTTCATTATGTTCCTTTCAATGTTACAATACACATTTATACATGCCAAAACATCCAATACCATGGATCGAAAACCATCATGTCCAAAACCATGGACCGAAAGCCATTGTGTCCAAAACCATGTGCGAAAAATCATGCACAAGACCATAGGTAGGTCTGACCAACCTAATTTACCTACACCTCTCAAACCCCCTGTGACCCCCTCGCTATGTAATCGGTGCAACGAAGGGGGGGCTCCGCCCCCCTGTTAACTACGTCGTCTAGTCATGGAAAGAATATAACACACCCAAAAATTCTCCCACTTATTGTTTTCTTTCCACGGGGGGGCACAGGAGAGCTTAGTCATTTATCTAGCCCTGCAATGCCCATTGTTTCTCTACACCAATAGAAATTCTCAGAGCTCACAAAATTTGTCAATGCATCTACAATATTCTTCAAAGTGTCCACCTTTACCAGCAACACCTTTTTGTCTTCTATCATATCCCTCACAAAGTGATGCTGAACATCAATGTGCTTTGTCTTTGAATGATATGCAGGGTTCTTTGCAAAGAAAATTGCACTTTAGCTGTCACAATCTATCCTTATATCTCCCTATACTAACCCCATACTTGAACACAATCTTTGCAACCAAACTGCTTCCTTGTTTGGATGAGTGGCTGCCATGTATTCTGCCTCTGTAGTTGATAGTGCCACTACAGATTGTTTCTTACTCATCCAACTGACCGCACCTCCAAAAAGGTTAAACACATATCCAATTGTAGATCTTCTCTAGTCCGGATCTCCAGCCCAGTTTGCATCAACAAAGCCACGAATATCCAACAATCTGTCCAATCCTGGTCTTCCTTGGTAGCACAAACCATAATCACTAGTGCCACACAAATACCTGAAAACCCGGTTCACTGCTGTCCAGTGCTCCTTCCCTGGTTTTGACATAAACCTACTCAATACTCCCACTACATGTGCAATGTCTAGTCTAGTACAAACCATTGCATACATTAGGCTGCCGATTGCACTTGCATATGGAGCACGGGACATGTCCTCTTCCTCTTCTTGTGCCTTGGGACACTGTTCAGCAGATAACTTCACACCTACAAGAATAGGAACCTTCACTGATTTACTATCCTGCATATTAAACCTCTGTAGTATTGTCTTGACATACTTCCTCTGGTTTAACTAGAGCATCCTCTTTGCCCAATCTCTTTCAATTTCCATGCCCAAAATATACTTTGCAACACCAAGATCTTTCATGTCGAATTTGGAGGACAATTGGGTCTTCAAATCCTAGATAGTTTCTTTTTCATTTCCAACCAGCAACATATCATCCACATACAAGACCAGATAAATAACATGGTCATCAATTAATTTAAAATACACACAATTATCTGCTTTAGTTCTAGTGAAGCCAAGTTCCTGTATAAATGTATCAAATTTTTGATACCACATCCTTGGTGACTGTTTTAACCCATACAGAGACTTCTTTAACTTGCATACCGGTTCTTTCTTACCCTTCACCACAAAACCTTCACGTTGCTTCATGTAGATATTCTCTTCCAGATCCTCGTGAAGAAATGTTGTCTTCACATCCATCTGTTCCACCTCAAAATCAAAAGCAACAGTAATAGATAGAAGTAATCTAATAGAAGCTACCTTGGCAACAGGAGAAAAAATATCACCAAAATCAAGTCCCAGCACCTGAGAATAACCTTTTTCTACCAACCAAACTTTGTATTTCTCCACCTTTCCTTCTGCTTTTGTCTTTTTCTTGAACACCCATTTTCTTCCAATGGGTTTCCTTCTAGCTGAAAACTCCACCAGATCCCATGCCTCATTTTGTGCAAAGATGCCATTTTATCAACCATGGCCTCTTTCCAGAGTTTGCTATCCTCTTAATATACTGCTTCCTTCACTGTTCTGGGATCATCATCAGTATCAAATAAAGCAAAATTTGAATAGAAAGTAGATGGACTATACCTTTTTGGCTACCTTCTTTCTTGAATTGATCTTCTCACACCCGAAGTTTGTGGTTCTTTATCTTCTGATTCCTCCTCTGCTGTAGAGTCTGATTCTTCGTCCTTAAGCTCAAACTTTATCTTATCATGTTCCTTTCATTGGAATTCATGTTTAATAACATCTTTCACCTCTCTGAACACCACATCTCAGCTGTACACAACCTTCCCTGTTACTGGGTTCCAAAGCTTATAACCCTTTAAACCATCCTTAT
>APFE030228117.1:36102-46170 GCA_000404065.3 Pinus taeda
GAGAAGTCATCTATAAATTATACATAGTACACAGACTTACCCAATGATGGAACCTTCACAGGTCCAAACACATCACTGTGCACAAGCTCTAATATATGTTTCACCCTCTTACCACCAGAGGAGAAACTCACCCGATTATGCTGCCCATATACAAAATTTTCATAGAAATCAAAATCCAAAGAGCTATTACTCATACCTTCTACCATACCTTTACCATGAAGTATTCAAAGGCCCTTCTCTCCAATATGTCGAAGCCTTTGATTCCACAACATTGTCTTCTCTCTAGAGACCACTAGATTTTTTGCTCCACTTTCAGGAACCATGGAACTATTGCACCCATCAACAACAATGCTACGTTGCATATTGTACAAAATTCCAATCCGAACTCCCCGCATCAATACTAGTGATCCTCGAACCATCTTGCAGATATCCTTGTTGAACAATGTTTTTACACCTACATCATCTAGCATGATTACAGAAATCAGATTTTTGGCCAATGCAGGAATATGCAAAACACCCAGAAGTGTTCTAACCCTTCCACCTTGCAAATTCAACTTTAGCTTTCTGCGACCAACAATTTTGGCCTTCCTATCATCCCCTAAGATAATATCACCACCATCGTATTTCTCATGCTCGTAGAACCACTCTCTATGGGGAGTGAAGTGAAAGGATGCACCTGAGTCAATCAACCATGCCTCATGATCTACATGTGTACTTGTAGAAGCCAAGTACACATCCCCACCTTCATCTGAGGTGGTTTTCGCCTCTGCAGAAGGAGCATCATCATATCCCTTTCCTTTGTCATGAGCTTTAGATTTACAGTCCCTTTTGTAGTGCCCTTCCTTTCTGCATTTCTAGCACACCACCTTTACAGGTTTTCCTAGAGATTTTGATCTTCCTCTAGATCTAGATCTACCACTTGATGACTTGCTTTTGTTTTTGTTCTGGGACCATCCTCATATAGAAAAGGCATCACCATTCTGGCTCTCCATATTTTTTCGTCTCATCTCCTCCGTCAGCAAGGATGAGACTATTTCATCAAACTGCAATGTAGTTGCATTGCTACCTATTGCAATAACTAGAATATCCCACGAATCTGGTAGAGAACAAAACAAATTGTTGCACTTATCTTCATCTGAAATTTTACTATCAATAGACAATAATTGACTTACCACAGTATTAAATGCATTCAAATGCTCTATCACTGAGTCTCCATCTTTCATCCTTAGGTTATACGACTTTTTACATAGGAACAATTTATTCACCACAGACTTAGATTGGTACAAAGTCCCTAACTTATCCCACAAAGCCTTCGCCGTAGCTTCCCCTGATACATTCATCAATACTAAATCTGAGACACATAATCGTATTGTGCTCTTTGCCTTCCAATCCAACTTCTTACATTCTTCATCGGACACTCCCGTTCGTTTAGTACCTAGATCGACCATGATCCACTGATCTTTATCCATCAACAGATCCTCCATCTTGAGTTTCCACAGCTCAAAACTCTGACCATTAAATTTCTCAATCTCTATCTTTTCACTGCTCGCCATCTTCTTTTATCACCAGAATCGATCTCGCAGATCTCCCACTAAACAGGGTCTACCACAGGCCTGAGCGAAACCACTTAGCAACAAAGGCGTCCATTTTAAGCCAAAATAGCTTTGATACTAAATGTAGGTTTTAACCATGTACAGAAATTACCTACATATGAATTCTAAAACACAGAAAATAAACGATGCGAGAGCATAACACATAAAACACATATCCACAAAGATTTTCCCCTGGATCCCAAAACCGGGACTACCAACTTGATTTTTCATTATGTTCCTTTCAATGTTATAATATATATTTATACATGCCAAAGCATCCAATACCATGGACCGAAAACCATCACGCCCAAAACCATGGACCAAAAACCATCACGTCCAAAACCATGTGCGAAAAATCATGCACGAAACCATAGGTAGGTCCCCCCAACCAAATTTATTAACACCCCTCAAACCCCGTGTGACTCCCCCCCGGATTATATAATCAACACAATGAAGGGGGGGGGATCTGTCCCCCTTCTAACCCCCCAGTTAACTACCTTAGCTAGTCATGGAAAGAATATAATACAACCGAACACATTCGACTAGTTTTAGCCATTGTTGCCTCCTGTGGATGGAAAGTTCATCACTCAGATGTGAAGAGTGCATTTCTTCATGGAGATATCAAGGAGGATATATATATGGAGCAGCCAAGGGATAAATTTAGAACTCTTCCCTCATTTACAGATGAAAGAAATCTTTATACGGCCTAAAACAAGCTCCTAGAGCCTTGTATGCAAAAATGGATTCTTTCCTACATTCCATTGGATTCATTCGATGCAAATCTGATCCAAATGTTTATTTGCTGCAACATGATGATCCCCTTTTTTTTATAGTAATTTATGTGGATGATTTATTGATGATAGGGAACCTTACCTCAGCTATTGATTTGACAAAATTAGCATTGCATGATCGATTTTCCATGATAGATTTGGAACTATTTCACTATTTTCTTGGTCTTGAAGTTTCTCAGTCTACTTCAGGGATCATGATGACACAGTCTAAGTACGCATCATATCTACTTGTTTTCTTTCAGATGACATAATTCAAGCTAGTAGCATCTCCCTTTCTTTCGGAGATTAGATTTGAAGATGCGGGTACTACACCTTTGGTGGATAGTACACTATATCGACACTTGGTTGGGAGTTTGTTGTATCTTACTCACACCTGACCTGATATATCTTTTGCAGTAGGAGTTTGTTCCAGATATATGTAGGAGCCCCATGAGCTTCACTGGAAAGATGTAAAGAGAATCCTTATATATGTGAAAGGTACTTCCAGTTTTGGTATCTTTTATGTTGCAGATTGCCCACTTTCACTGATTGGGGTACATAGATTCTGATTGTGTTGGTGATGGTACAGACCGCAAGTCCACCTGTGGTTACGTTTTCAGCTTTGGTTCAGGGCCCTTTCGCTGGTCTAGTAAGAAGCAATCCACGATTTCTTTATCTATAGCCAGGGCAAAGTATAGAGGTGCAGCGAATGCAATTACATAGGTTGTTTGGTTACACGGGCTTTTCTTTGAGTTTGGTATTCAGTATCCACTTCTGATTGTCATATTTTGTGACAATCAGGAGCCCATTCAGATATTGATTGATCCCATTCAGAGGTAGAGGAACAAGCACATCAAGGTTGACATGCATTACATCCGCGAGCTAATCCATGACCAGTCATATCATTGTAGTACTGCCCACTAAGCAGCAGGTTGCACACATCTTCAACAAGTCTTTCACTGAAAAGAAATTTTCAGAACTGAGAGTTATGATTGGAGGGGTGGAGACAGCTGAGTAGGCCCTTTTGGCCACTTAGCCCTTTTTTCCTTTTTTCTTTGGGGGGCGGGGGGGTCCTGCAAGGTTTTCCCTCTTTCTTCATTTTACGAGGATTTTTTATTTATTGTACCTGAGTACCTAAGATGGCATATTGGTCAAGTCTCAATTTAGATAAGTGAGTTAGGATGAAGGGGGGTTGTTGGGATATAACCCTAACATATACATTTATTTTTCAGCCTAAGTATCCTTGACTTAGCCACATGCACTAAAAATCATGTTCACACTTGGTTTTTGGTAAACTAGCTCGGTGGAACAACTTTCCCTTGTTTTTTTCCTTGAAAGGCTTAATATTATGGAAATATTGGTCTAACCATTTTCCTAAACCATTTAGACATATAAGTGCATGTTCACACCTAATCACACCTCATCCACTTGAGTTATTTGAGGATTGGTGCCCAACATGAAGACTCCCCGTTAAATCAAGGGATTTGGTCCCTTGGACCATTCTAGCATGTTTTAAAGTTGCTTTCCTTGGGAAATGCACCCCTCCTCATGCTTTCCTCCTGGCTGATAGTTGGTATAGGTTGTCTTGAGTCATTGTTGCTATTTTAGGCCTCCCTTTAGCTTTTCTTAGCCTTTTCTAGCTTTTTTACTAGTTTTTTCCTAGTTTTCTAGATTCGACAATTTATATATAACCACCTCCCTTTGGGATTACAAGTTTGGTTTCTCATGTATTAATATTGTTCATTAATTTAAAACATTGATTTTATGGAGCAAATTCTCTCTCCTCTCTTGAATATCAACAAATTACTTGTGTTTAATTTAACTAGAATTCTAGATCTATCAGAGTTTCTATAGGAATTCTACAAAATCCTCCATGCTAATGACAACACATAACTAGAAAATCACATGCATTTACTATGCATCCATAAAACAACAAGGAAATCACACATGCAACCTCTTACCTACCAAACAATCTAGCTGTAGCTACTGATCCAACTGTTCCCTTATGATTTCATGTTTCCCTTTGCCTTCTTGCTCTAATCCAATGTATGCCAAATTGATCCAAGGATGCTCTAAGTGTGCATGAGTATGAGGGAATGAGAGAATAGAAGAGAAATCCAAAATTGAACTGACAAAAAGTTTAGTAACTGATCCTCTAAAGCCTTTTTATCATTTAGGCATCTATTTTCTTCATTCTCCCTTCAATTTCACTCTCATGAAAATTTGTATCTCTTCACCTTCCTTTTCTCCTATTTTCCTTTATTTCATAAATAAAATGAAAATTATTGCCACTTTGCATTTTCCAATTTCCTTAGCCATAAATAAATTGAAAATGATCCCCACTAGGATGTTTTTTCCACCATTCAACTTGAAATGCATGTCCAGTGACCTTGGTCTTATATATTTTTTACATGTAAAATCAACCAAGGGTTGTTACAATTTCAAGCATTGTTACTAATTTCACTAGATTTAAGTAAACCAATAATTTTAAATACTAAACAAAGTGTTTGATATTTACACCAGTCCATGACATACTCAAATCACTCTTTGCTAGGAAATTTGAACAATCTTCACCAAAACACTTGATGAGTGAACGAAATTGTTTGGGATCCATTTAAGTACAACCTCCAGTGAAGCTTTCACTCAAATAAAAACAATTTCATTATCAATAACATTTTTGAATTGTAGGTATTGCATTTACTAGGTGACTATAAATGAAACTTAACATATAAATAAATATTTAAAACTATGGGTGTGTTTATTTTGGAAGAGAGCTTCAGGAAATATAATTTAATTATCAACTAGTATAGTCATATAAATTAAATGAATGGTAAATGACTGATAACTATATGTTATCGAGGAAACTAGTGTCCATTCAGAGTTGCTAGTCCCACTAATACAGGTAGCTATCTTAGAAACAAACAAACTAAATTTACTTGTGTTTTCCTTTATGAGAAATAGATGAGGGAGAAGCAGAGAGTACCAACCTCAGTCTTTCGCTTGGCTCCTTGCTTGTTTCCCCTCCCCTTTGATAAATTTTTGCCACTCCTTCTTCACTTGTCCCGCTTTAAAGAACACCTGTAGAGTCAAAGCAGCATAATACCATCAAAGCATAGAGACCTATAAACATAAACAATATAGGATCATATATATATTAACCATACAAATGCATATATCAATAAACGATTCAGAGATATACAAGAATATGGAGGAAAACTCAAATAGCTTTATTGATAGAAGTAGTAGAAGAGAGGATTACAACCCATTGATCTGACCCAGCACCATCCTCCTAGCATGAAAGCCTCTTCACCTCATGAAAAGCTAGATCAACCAACACTATGATGTTCCATAGAGAAACCAACAACACTTCCTTACAAGATACAAAATTCCAGCCCCTGGATCTCTAGGATGAGGGATCCATATATAGATGTTTGTAGGTGGGTGAGTCAGCTTCTGGGATTTTGATTAGTGTCATCTCTCTGATAGTTCTTGGTTCCACTTGGAGATTTCATGATCTCTTACTCATCCCTAGGCGAATTTAGAGAGGCAAGTGCAAATGGGTAGTTTCTAGAAGATTCTCTGGGTTTCCACCTAGCCAACTGCCTCTACCATTTGCCTGCTCTCGCTCATCGCACCCTACAGAAGCGATTTTTAGTATGCATCGCACTTTTTGCATGTGGCAGGTGAGATGCATCACACCCTTAGCACTGAGCAATCTGTATGGTCTTGTTTTGACTAGTTCTGTGTAGTTTTTTAGGGAGAACTTCTGGGAGATGATGTAATTAGCTGACCTTGCTCCTTTAGGGTATGAAACAACACTTTTAGGGGCTTAGAAGCCCTTGGTTTATGGACATATGAGATGGGGGTTGCAGTGCCCAAATATGTCTATAACACTACATTAAAATTGTAGAAGGCTTATTCTAAAATAGACACACCTATTGGCAAAATAATTATTTGCTGGATGGTAGGGATGTAGCCTCTATGAAATATTCTAGAATATTCTTAGTAATATGATTTTAACAACTTTCTTTCGTTGGGTAAACACCCATAAATATTTTGATTCATTGACCTTTTCACATGGATTTCCTTACCAATAAACTAATTCACTATCAATCGAAATCCTCATGGGAAATTTTAGCAACTTGAGATGTATCATGCAATAAGTGTTTTTATGCTTATCATGGATTGATTCCTATAGATGTTTCTTAGCCATTTAATTTATATCAATGTTCTAATTACCAACATTATTTATGAACCAACATAGATCCATGTTAGCCTGGGCTCTATCAAGGGTGGTGAGGGATCAAATTTCTTAAGGTGCAAACCTCTTTTAAAATGTAAAACTTGAAGAAAGGTTTGCACCTCAAGAGATTTGATCGCTCCCTATGGCTTGATAAAGCCAGGGTTAAGAGGGATCTATGTTAGTAATTTATATATATTCCATGTGACAACTCCATGCTAAGCATGAAAAATATTACAGATCTCCTTCATCCTTAGAAAAATACTAATAAAATGTTTTAACCATAACTTTTTTCTCATTTACTTTATAAAATATATAAGTAGTCTTTCTCTCTATATAAATCAATAGATATTTATATTGAATGTATTTTTTTAAATGTTACAAGTCAACTCGTTAAAAACACCTATCATCGAAAATTACACATCTCATTCATCATCATCAACACAATAATAAAATGTTTTAACCATATAAAAAAATTTCAATTTTGTTTACTTAGTCTGTGTTTACATTGAATATTTTTGTCACATAAACTTCATTTTAGGCATTGATGGAAATACCAAATCTCCCTCATACTTTGAATTGGGAAGGAACCATAAATGGAATAAAAGCACTATCTATCTATCTAGTTGTCTAAGATATGCACATATTTTATTTATAATTCACGTTTATTTTTTTAATTAATTTAATTAAGTATGGCATATCCACACTATATTAAAAATTTAATATATTACACATATAAAGAATAATTTCAATTGCTTTGTATCTCTATATATAAAGTGGACATAAAATTTTGTTAACTCCCATAAAATCAAAGTTGACAGAAAATTAAAGTACTGCCCACTAAGCAGCAGGTTGCACACATCTTCAACAAGTCTTTCACTGAAAAGAAATTTTCAGAACTGAGAGTTATGATTGGAGTGGTGGAGACAGCTGAGTAGGCCCTTTTGGCCACTTAGCCCTTTTTTCCTTTTTTCTTTGGGGGGCGGGGGGGTCCTGCAAGGTTTTCCCTCTTTCTTCATTTTACGAGGATTTTTTATTTATTGTACCTGAGTACCTAAGATGGCATATTGGTCGAGTCTCAATTTAGATAAGTGAGTTAGGATGAAGGGGGGTTGTTGGGATATAACCCTAACATATACATTTATTTTTCAGCCTAAGTATCCTTGACTTAGCCACATGCACTAAAAATCATGTTCACACTTGGTTTTTGGTAAACTAGCTCGGTGGAACAACTTTCCCTTGTTTTTTTCCTTGAAAGGCTTAATATTATGGAAATATTGGTCTAACCATTTTCCTAAACCATTTAGACATATAAGTGCATGTTCACACCTAATCACACCTCATCCACTTGAGTTATTTGAGGATTGGTGCCCAACATGAAGACTCCCCGTTAAATCAAGGGATTTGGTCCCTTGGACCATTCTAGCATGTTTTAAAGTTGCTTTCCTTGGGAAATGCACCCCTCCTCATGCTTTCCTCCTGGCTGATAGTTGGTATAGGTTGTCTTGAGTCATTGTTGCTATTTTAGGCCTCCCTTTAGCTTTTCTTAGCCTTTTCTAGCTTTTTTACTAGTTTTTTCCTAGTTTTCTAGATTCGACAATTTATATATAACCACCTCCCTTTGGGATTACAAGTTTGGTTTCTCATGTATTAATATTGTTCATTAATTTAAAACATTGATTTTATGGAGCAAATTCTCTCTCCTCTCTTGAATATCAACAAATTACTTGTGTTTAATTTAACTAGAATTCTAGATCTATCAGAGTTTCTATAGGAATTCTACAAAATCCTCCATGCTAATGACAACACATAACTAGAAAATCACATGCATTTACTATGCATCCATAAAACAACAAGGAAATCACACATGCAACCTCTTACCTACCAAACAATCTAGCTGTAGCTACTGATCCAACTGTTCCCTTATGATTTCATGTTTCCCTTTGCCTTCTTGCTCTAATCCAATGTATGCCAAATTGATCCAAGGATGCTCTAAGTGTGCATGAGTATGAGGGAATGAGAGAATAGAAGAGAAATCCAAAATTGAACTGACAAAAAGTTTAGTAACTGATCCTCTAAAGCCTTTTTATCATTTAGGCATCTATTTTCTTCATTTTCCCTTCAATTTCACTCTCATGAAAATTTGTATCTCTTCACCTTCCTTTTCTCCTATTTTCCTTTATTTCATAAATAAAATGAAAATTATTGCCACTTTGCATTTTCCAATTTCCTTAGCCATAAATAAATTGAAAATGATCCCCACTAGGATGTTTTTTCCACCATTCAACTTGAAATGCATGTCCAGTGACCTTGGTCTTATATATTTTTTACATGTAAAATCAACCAAGGGTTGTTACAATTTCAAGCATTGTTACTAATTTCACTAGATTTAAGTAAACCAATAATTTTAAATACTAAACAAAGTGTTTGATATTTACACCAGTCCATGACATACTCAAATCACTCTTTGCTAGGAAATTTGAACAATCTTCACCAAAACACTTGATGAGTGAACGAAATTGTTTGGGATCCATTTAAGTACAACCTCCAGTGAAGCTTTCACTCAAATAAAAACAATTTCATTATCAATAACATTTTTGAATTGTAGGTATTGCATTTACTAGGTGACTATAAATGAAACTTAACATATAAATAAATATTTAAAACTATGGGTGTGTTTATTTTGGAAGAGAGCTTCAGGAAATATAATTTAATTATCAACTAGTATAGTCATATAAATTAAATGAATGGTAAATGACTGATAACTATATGTTATCGAGGAAACTAGTGTCCATTCAGAGTTGCTAGTCCCACTAATACAGGTAGCTATCTTAGAAACAAACAAACTAAATTTACTTGTGTTTTCCTTTATGAGAAATAGATGAGGGAGAAGCAGAGAGTACCAACCTCAGTCTTTCGCTTGGCTCCTTGCTTGTTTCCCCTCCCCTTTGATAAATTTTTGCCACTCCTTCTTCACTTGTCCCGCTTTAAAGAACACCTGTAGAGTCAAAGCAGCATAATACCATCAAAGCATAGAGACCTATAAACATAAACAATATAGGATCATATATATATTAACCATACAAATGCATATATCAATAAACGATTCAGAGATATACAAGAATATGGAGGAAAACTCAAATAGCTTTATTGATAGAAGTAGTAGAAGAGAGGATTACAACCCATTGATCTGACCCAGCACCATCCTCCTAGCATGAAAGCCTCTTCACCTCATGAAAAGCTAGATCAACCAACACTATGATGTTCCATAGAGAAACCAACAACACTTCCTTACAAGATACAAAATTGCAGCCCCTGGATCTCTAGGATGAGGGATCCATATATAGATGTTTGTAGGTGGGTGAGTCAGCTTCTGGGATTTTGATTAGTGTCATCTCTCTGATAGTTCTTGGTTCCACTTGGAGATTTCATGATCTCTTACTCATCCCTAGGCGAATTTAGAGAG
>APFE030228117.1:48667-77163 GCA_000404065.3 Pinus taeda
TTCCCTTAAAGTTAGTTTTGCATCTTTACCGTATATATTTACAAGGGTTAGATGATGAACCACACTTAGTGGTTCTAAACACATTGACAACATAAAATAAAATGACATCACTTAATATGGACATTCATTACTCAATCAACATAAAATGAATTACATTGTTTAATATCAATATTTCATAATTTAGATGGAACATGTTAACTCCATATAGAAATTAAAGGAATTACACATTTTCAATAAAAAATTATTAGAGATGAAATTGATTTTGTTTTCTAATTATTATATTTATTTTATTTTTTATTATTTTATCTCTATATAAAATTTGATGTAAAATTAAGATGGAAATTGAAATATTTTATTTATGATTAATTCTTTTGTTAAATATCAGTACTCTTTTTTATGACTTATTGTCCATATATGCAATGAAAAAAAAGTTTAAATAGCACAAATCAAATTTGACCAAAATCTTTTATGGGCCATTAAATCAGCCAAAAACTGCCAAAAACTCTCACACATATAAACACACATCTTTTTAATTTGTATATAAATATTATTTATAATAACTTCATAATTTTATTTAATGTAAAAAAAATATAAAAACCTTTAAAAACACATTTAAAAATAAATGTATAGATTTAGACCCCATATTTCAAACCACAAATATTATATTTCAAACCGGAAACATTATATGGCACGAGATAAACGTCAATGAGAAGTACTATGAAGATTTACTTAAAACACAAGTGTTTATCTTAAACCTTTTAAATATGCACGATTTCAAATATAGACCTACTATTTCGAAGTTCTTATAAGTGTGAAAATACCTTTTAATGATGCTTCCCAAGAATTTCCAACACAACTTACAATAAAACACTTAGTTTGACAAAAAAAAAAAAATTACTTGAATCCTTTGCTAAAAAGTGGTTAGTTTGAAAAAGATTTACTTAAAACCATAAAATGATAAATGCTTATCTGAAACCTTTGAAATATGGAAATATGCAAGATTCCAACCAGAGACCTATTATTTCAAAGTTATGTAACCTTTTAAATGTGCTTACTCAACATAGAAAATAGTTGTACCCTGATAGAATATTTTACTTAAAAGCTTGAAATACAAATGATTATCTAAAACTTTTCAAATATGAAAATTTCCCCATAGAGATTCCCAACCACCCAACACAACTTACTCTATAAAGTAGTTGGTTTCACAGGTTTATTCTAGTTAGTTTAACAGCTTTATAGTCTTCCAAACTTTTCAAATATGCAAAATTCTTCACCAATATTAACAACCACCCAACACAACTTTATAAAGTAGTTAGTTTCACATCTTTATCCTACTTAGTTTTCAAATCAAATAAAAATCTATAGTTATTTGTCGTCCGGCAGAGTAAGGCCAAGTAGGCCAACGGTCACTGTAATGGCAGGTACCTTTCTCTCTCTTATCTCTATATATATTTCATTTAGGATGGAAACGGATTTCGTTATTTATTCAATGAAGCATTTTCCTGGCTTGCGGTTGACCATTTTTGACGTGAGTAAACATCAATATGTAACTGTCAACCTAGTCTAAACTTCGCTGAAAGAAAACTGTCAACCTAATAGTCACAGAGTAAAATGCTAGAATGAATTTAAAAGTTTGATTTGAAAATTTGCATTTCGTATGTATTTCTGTTACAATAAAGGGAAGCAGAGTTGTTGGTGATGAAATAATATGGGTCTATTTTCAATATTGGTATGAAATATGGATGTGTTTTATGTGTGGAGTTATATTTTATAATTTAAAATTGATATTTAATATTAAAATTGGATTTGAAATAATTTAATTATATCTTCAAATATTTTTTAAGAATTTATATGATTTAATTGAAAAGTTACATATATTAATTAGATATATAGGGTACTTATGAACATATATATACAAATTAATTGTAAAAGAGAAAAAAAAACACTTATTTTGGTTAACTTAAGTCATAGACCTAGTTGGAGTAGATGGATCTTACATATGGTAGGAACATCTACATTTAGTATGTACTTTTTCTACAATAAAGGGAAACAAAGTTGTTGGTAATGTTATGGTTGATACTAGATATTTTTTTAATAAATACATAATTATGCTTGCAAGTTATGAGAAGTAGAAATAAAAGAAAATAAACTGTCTATTCTAATAAAGTTGTTGAAGTTGACTTGCTTCAACAATTCTACCTCTAAATTTGTTGTTGAATTTAAAAAGTCCAAAATATAAACTCATTTTGAAAGTGATATATATTCCCAATCATAAACTATGTTTACAAAGTTGATGAGTATGGATGTGATTTGAATATGTTTTGCTTTACAAAGGGAAACATTTATAATCATTGATTAATAAAAGGTGTTGACACCTAATCATTGGGATTGGGTGAATATATGTAAATAATGTAAATAGTAAATAATGGAGAACAAGAATATGAAGAGACATGGGGAGATGAAGCCCAAGAGTCTCTCCCTCCTTGTATTTATCCATGAGCAACCCTAATGCAAAGACACAATTTGTTTTGAGGAGTTACCACCTGGTCCAACATGGTAGTAGAGCCATCTCCATTTTTTTGGCTTTTCTGCCTTTGTAACTCCTTCCTCTTATGCCTATTTTGTAGAACTGTCGCCTTCTTTGCATCCTGTACACTTGTGTTGCCTTGGTGGTTTCTCATGCTCTATATTCCCATATGTTAAATACCTGCACTATGGTATCCATTGAATGTTTCCATCTATCTTTTGTTTAATGCTGCAGTGGTACTCCCTCACCGCCTCTCAGCCCATCCTACACAATGTGCTCGAGTTCAACACAATTGTTTCTTCATATAGCACTCCCACTATGTTTTTTGATATTCTACTATGTTCTCATTGCCTTTAACAATATGATATCGATTCCATATTTCTCTATCTGCAATATTTCATGCATTACTGAATGCATTGGTCAAGATTACATCTCATATTCCAATTGTTGAAGGGTCAATTTGTTGCATTGAGGCATTGCTTTACCTCTTGTGAAGACTGGAGCATGTTTCTACGTAGAATGGTGTGCTACCTAGAGGTGTTGTGGCTGGTGCATTGAAGCTAGACGTGCAATGGTGTGTGAGTGGTGCAATAGAGTGGTGTGAATGTGGGCAGATTGTCTGAATGTGGTTTCCACTAACTGTGTTCACCTTGTGGGTCTCACACTTTGTGGGGCTCACACTTTGTGCCTCCACACAAGTATCATTGTTGAACAATAATAAACAATCTTTTTTCTTACAACATCATGGTGATACGACCATGCGGACCACTTCTCTGCCATACGACATTACCATACCATCATTCTCCCTATACCACTGTTCACCAATCGTGGCTATCTGTTGCATTACATCATTCTCCTCCGTGTTGTGAATTACACCGCATTGAGCCCGCTCTGAAATATCTACAAACTGCCTCCTCCAGTTAATACCCCCAAATCGCCTCCTCCATACTCCTCTGCACAGTTAATACCTCACGATTAATTCCTCACAGTTAATATCTCATAGTTAATAACTCCTCTAGTTAAATAACCACTCCTCCATATACACCCACCCCCTAAATACTCCCTCCCCCATATACTCCCTCTCCCAAATATACCCTCTCCCATATACCACTTCCCCCAAATAATATTTTTTTTTTAATATATAAAAGTTCATTTTTCTACACATATTACCACTAGGAGTGCAATTTATTATAGTATATTGGCAGTAGAAGTACATTTTTTTACAGTACACATTTAAAATGCATTCATTGATATCTATTGTTGGAGTATTTCTCTTGGAAAAAGAACTATCTTGAATCGTCAACGAGTATAAAGCATACTCTTATTTTCAATGAGTTATGGAAAGGAGTTTGTGTCATAGAAGGAGATAATGAACCTATAAATCCCACCTCAAATAAGGAGATCACCATTTGGGAAAGCAAGAACAACAAGGCCTATGTCTTGACTGCAACATCTGTAAATGAAGAGGTGAGTCATCATATTTCACCATTTTCAAATTCTTTTGAAGCCTTACAGAAGTTGAAGGAACTCTATGACTCCCACTCTAAACTTGAAGTTGTCTAATTGATGATTAAATTGTTTAGTCTTGAATTAAAAAATGACGATTCTCTTTCTTTTGCATTAGAAGTAAGATCTATTATGCATGCTATCAGAACCACTGATGTTCATCTAGATATTCCTCTTATAGCTTTTGTCAAGGCACTATATCCCACTTATTCAAATTATCTTGAGTCATTGTAAGCAAGTGGAATTTTCAAAGACATTATCTTTGACTCCCTTGTGAAGAAATTTGCCGAGAGAGAGAAATATTTTGGGAAGAATACAACTCCCAATCTTATGAAGAAGTTGTTTTTCTTGCACATAGAGAGAAGAATCATGCTCAAGAGCTTCTAGAGGAAGAGGTGGTTGAAGAGGAAGAGAAAGAAGAAATTTCATAGGTAGGGGCGGCAAAGACTCTCAAGGAGAAAAGTCTAATATTCATTGCATACATTGAAATAAACATGGACATGATGCATCTACATGTAAGTTTCCTTGGGATAGAATTGAGTAGGAAAGAAATAAAGCCCAAGGTAAAACCAATGACAAAGAGAAAGGTAAGCACCTGCATCCGCTCACTATGTTGTGGCACATTGTAATATTGGAGTAACTGAAGACTTGTTGAATGCTTCACTTGCTTCTTACAAAAATGATTAGTTTCTTGATTCAGGGGAAATTTTCCAGATGATTTTTAGAAGAGAGTTTTTTGAAGAATTTCCTGAAAATGTTGATGGAGCAATATACTTTGCAGAAAAATCAAAACTCAAGCCATCATGGCTTGGCATAATAATGCTCAAATTGCCTGGTCTTGTATACTTTCTTCTACATGTTGTTTTATATCTCCGAGATTTGAGGAGAAAATTTTTGTCCTTTGACCACATCCACCAGTAAGGATACTCCACTCATATGTTTGATGGAAAGGTTGAGGTCATAAAAGCATCATATCACTCACTTGCCATGACGGGGAGAGAAGAAGAAAGTATTCTGAAGCTACAAGGTACCTTTGTTCGTGCATAAAACTTCTCATACAATTCTCATTATGATGAAGGTATATTTCCATCAAGTCTTTTATGGCATGCTAGATTTGGACACTTGAATTATGACAACCTCCGTATGTTGAAGATAAGTGGTATTACTAGTTTGCCTACAATTCCTAGGAAACTTAAAGAATGTGATGCTTGTATTCTAGGAAAGCATAGCATTCAGTCTTTTCATGATTCACATTCTAGAGCACATAGAAAACTTTAAATCATTCATTCAGATTTATGTGATCCAATGCCCATTCCTTTTGCAAATGGAAGTAAATATATGATGAAATTTATTGATGAGTACACCAGAATGTGTTGGGATTATTTATTGAAGAACAAATATGATGTTTTTCAAACATTTAAGAAATCTAATACATGGATTGAAAATGATGCACAATCTCATATTGGCTCTATTCACACTGATAATGGAGAACAATACACTTCAAATGAATTTGAAAACTATCTTTGTTAGCATGGGATCAAGCATCAAACAACCGTGCCTTATAATTCCCAATAAGATAGAGTAGTTGAAAGAATGAACATGACAATATTAAATATGGTACATTCAATAATGTTTTTCAAGAATGCAAAATTGATGTTTTGGGATGTTGAAGCTTTATGTGTTGTGTATGTAAAGAATAAATTTCCATCTAATGTTACTAGAAACAAAACTCTTTATGAAATGTGGTATGTCCACTTTCCATCAGTAAAGCATCTCAGGGTCATTGGTTCCACCTGTTATGCCTTTATACCAAAGGAACAAAGAAACAAACTTAGTACAAGAAGTCGTAAGTGTATCTTCTTGGTAGGCAAAATTTTAAGGATGGAAAACTATCTTGAACTTTAAAAACATTGGCGAATCTCACTAGCCCCTCATATGCAAACTATAAAATGTTTATTGATATATTTGTAAAATTATTCAAATTTATAATGATTTTATATATAGTCTTTATATAATGTTGGTGATTTTTAAAGTAAAATAATTTTATATTGTAAAATTTAGGTGAATCATTTTTAGAAAAAATGGAAGTTGGCGAATCTTTTTTTTGGAAAAAACCATAGAAATTTAGCCCATCTGTGAATATTAGCCCCTAAAATTTTACATGCTTCTTGGGGTATTCAAATACCTCCAAAGAATAACGTCTCTATGATGAAGTTAATAAGAATTTTGTTGTATCTGGAGATTTAATCTTTCTTGAACCTTCCAAAGCTGACAATGTTGTTGAGCGACAACTTGATCACTTGGATAGATTCTGACATGCAAAATCATTTCAAGAATTTGATAATCAAATTCCACATCTTTAAGGGGGGATTCCTATACTGGATCAATATGTGGAATCTTCTTCTAAAGCACTCTGCCCCCCACATGAAGCTCCAACCACTAATGATACTTTGAGTTATGTCATCGAAAAAATTGGGAGACTCAATCTGGATTTAGTCCCAACTCAGTCAACTAAACAACCTGGGCCATCTCAGAAAGGTCCTCCAAAATGGTTGAAAAGGACACTTGAAAGTGTTCATGCTGATGAGCTTCGAAAGACAAGAACAAGAAATTCAACCAAGAAAAATGGAGGTGATGTAGATGATTCTTATTCAGTTATTGATATGGATGTTTCTTATGATTGTGAACTGAATTTGTCTACATATTTTGAGCGAACTTCCTTCAAAGAAGTTGCTTCTCATGATGAATGGAAATAAGTGATGCAAAAAGAGTATGATGCCTTGATAAAGAATGGAACTTGGAAGCTGGTTGATCCTCCACTAGGAACCAAACCAATTCGCTACAAGTGGGTCTACAAGAACAAGTATAAATTTGATGGATGACTTGACAAGCACAAAACTAGGATTGTGGCAAAAGGTTCTGCACAAAAGGAAGGTGTCAATTATGAGGATAATTTTTCCCCCATAGCAAAATGGGCTACCATTAGGATGCGCTTTTCCTTGGTAGCTTAGAACGGTTGGAAAGTGAATCAAATGGATGTAAAAAATGCTTTCTTAAATGGAGATCTAAAAGAAAACGTTTTTATGTCCCAGCCAAAAAGATTTGTTGTGAAGGACCAAGAACACAAAGTATGCAAGTTTGTGAAATCCTTGTATGGCCTCAAGTAAGCACCACGAGCCTGGTATGAAAACTTAACTAAGCATCTTCTAAAACTCAACTTCAAACATTATGATCTTGATGATGCAACTTTGTTTGTCAAGAAAGTTGGAAAAATAGTTATATATCTTGTGGTGTATTTAGATGATCTTTTGATGACAGGGAACAATGATGCATACGTAAATAAGGAATTGAGTAAAGGTTTTGAAATGATTGACTTGAGCTATGTTCACTACTATATTGGTATTGAAGTAACCCAACATCCAAAATTTATATTCCTCTCTCAAAAGAAGTAAATTGGAGATATGTTGAACAAGTTTGGCAAGGCTAAATAAAATCATTTGACTACTCCAATGGAATAGAACTTGAAGCTCACATCCATTGAAGGAAAAGAATTTGAGGATGCAACAAAGTAAAGACAACTTGTAGGAAGTCTCAATTACTTGACTACTACTAGACCAAACATTTCATTTGTCCTTGGAATCCTCTCGAGGTTTATTCAAAAGCCTTATGAGGGACATTGGTCTACTAAAAAACGAGTTCTAAAGTACTTTAAGGGAACTCAAGGCTTTGGACTCAATTATACACAGGTGGGCGAATTCAGCTTTATTAGATACTTTGATTCAGACTTCGATGGAGACAAATAAACTGGGGCATATACTTCACATTATGATATGAGTCTTGGATCAGGAGTTGTCTGCTAGAGATTACACAAAAAAAAAATTCTAGCAGATTCCACAAAAGAGGCAAAATAATTGGCAACAACTGAAGCAATAAAGGAAATTGTGTGGCTCAGGAAATTTTTGGAAGATTTGTAGGTGAAACAAGTGCATTCAACTACACTCATGATTAACAACACCTATACATTAAAGTTGGCCAAGAACCCAAAGTTCCATGATTGAACGAAAAACATCAATACAAAATACGATGTGATTCAACATCATGTTGAGGCCAAGACAATCCATCTACACCATTCTTCCACTAAGTAGAGGATTGCAGACATCTTCACCAAAGCACTTGGAAGAGAAAAGTTAGAAAGGTTCAAAACGATGCTTGGACTCACATTCGCTTCAGATTAAGGGGGGAATGTTGACACCTAATCATTGGGATTGGGTGAATATATGTAAATAATGTAAATAGTAAATAATGGAGAATAGGAATATGAAGAGACAATGGGAAGTTAACGCCAAGGGTCTCTACCTCCTTGTATATATCCATGAGAAATATTAATTCAAAGACACAATTAGTTTTGAGGAGTTACCTCCCAGTTTGACAAAGGTGATTACTAACGTCACAAATTTGTCTGAAGGGAAGATTTCTTGTTGGAATCTAGTAATTTTTTTTCAACAAACCAAAATGTTAGAGTGTTTGAATTTTTATTTTTTTTTAATGGTGAAAATGGATTCAATGAAATCAATAGCCACTCGGGCATCCAAAATCCTAATGTTTGATAGATGTAACCCATATTCTCAAAAATTATGCCACATACATCTCCTACGAATATTATACATGAAAATGTTATGGCCCTAATAAGGTCCACACTTGGTAGTGGACAAAGAAAAAAACTGTGTAGGGATTTGTAGAATATTATGGAAGAGACTGAATGACTTGTTAAGATTATGGACAAGGGGAATCCTATCCCATCTCTTATTGAAAAATTGAAGGAGCTAGAAGAAAACAAAAGAAGATTTTGCACATTTAGGAAGTCACTTAGCATTTGAAGAGTCAGGCTCTGTGGTTCAAAGAGGGAGAAAAAAAAATAAAAATCACATGTATGCTAATAATAGAAGGAATATTAATACCATTTGGCACATTCACAACACAAATGACAATATGGTGCACAATGATACTAAAATTAAGAGGAAGGCAGTCCAATTATTTGAAACTTCTTTGCATGCACGAGATGGATCTTAGATTGAGGATCAAATTTGGGGTTTGGATTGCTATCCTACCATGTTTGATCTAGCACAAAATCAACTCTTATACATGCCTATTGATATCGATGAATTATTGCTATTAATGAATTATTGCTATTAATGAATTATTGCTATTGAATGAATCTTCTTGGATAAATGGTTATATCCATGGAGCTATCAATTCCACTTTCATATCTCTCATTCCAAAGAAATAAGAGCTAGACACTTTTATGGATTTTAGGCCCATCTCACTGTGTAATATCACATATAAACTAATTTCAAAGGTTATTGCAAAGCGAATTAAGTCGACCCTCTCTACTCACATCACCAAAGAAAAATATGGGTTTCTTTTGATGACAGGGAACAATGAGAGCTACATTGCATATGTAAATAAGGAATTGAGGAAATGTTTTGAAATGATTGACTTGAGCTATGTTCACTACTATATTGGTATTGAAGTAACCCAACATCCAAAGTTTATATTCCTCTCTCAAAAGAAGTAAATTGGAGATATGTTGAACAAGTTTGGCAAGGCTGAGTAAAATCATTTGACTACTCCAATGGAATAGAACTTGAAGCTCACATCCATTGAAGGAAAAGAATTTGAGGATGCAACAAAGTAAAGACAACTTGTAGGAAGTCTCAACTACTTGACTACTACTAGACCAAACATTTCATTTGTCCTTGGAATCCTCTCCAGGTTTATTCAAAATCCTTATGAGGAACATTGGTCTACTACAAAAAGAGTTCTAAAGTACTTTAAGGGAACTCAAGACTTTGGACTCAATTATACACAGGTGGGTGAATTCAGCTTTATTGGATACTTTGATTCAGAATTCGATGGAGACAAATAAACTGGGGCATATACTTCACATTATGATATGAGTCTTGGATCAGGAGTTGTCTGCTAGAGATTACACAAAAAAACAATTCTAGCAGATTCCACAAAAGAGGCAAAATAATTGGCAACAACTGAAGCAATAAAGGAAATTGTGTGGCTCAGGAAAATTTAGAAGATTTGTAGGTGAAACAAGTGCATTCAACTACACTCATGATTGACAACACCTATACATTAAATTTGGCCAAGAACCCAAAGTTCCATGATTGAATGAAAAACATCAATACAAAATACGATGTGATTCGACATCATGTTGAGGCCAAGAGAATCCATCTACACCATTCTTCCACTAATTAGAGGATTGCGGACATCTTCACCAAAGCACTTGGAAGAGAAAAGTTAGAAAGGTTCAAAATGATGCTTGGACTCACATTAGCTTCAGATTAAGGGGGGAATGTTGCACCTAATCATTGGGATTGGGTGAATATATGTAAATAATGTAAATAGTAAATAATGGAGAATAGGAATATGAAGAGACAATGGGAAGTTAACGCCAAGGGTCTCTCCCTCCTTGTATATATCCATGAGAAATATTAATTCAAAGACACAATTCGTTTTGAGGAGTTACCTCCTAGTTTGACAAAGGTGATTACTAACGTCACAAATTTGTCTGAAGGGAAGATTTCTTGTTGGAATCTAGTAATTTTTTTTTCAACAAACCAAAATGTTAGAGTGTTTGAATTTTTATTTTTTTTTAATTGTTAAAATGGATTCAATGACATCAATAGCCACTGGGGCATCCAAAATCCTAATGTTTGATAGATGTAACCCATATTCTCAAAAATTATGCCACATACATCTCCTACGAATATTATACATGAAAATGTTATGGCCCTGAAAAATAAGGTCCGCACTTGGTAGTGGAGAAATAAAAAAACTGTGTAGGGATTTATAGAATATTATGGCAGAGACTGAATGACTTGTTAAGATTATGGACAAGGGGAATCCTATCCCATCTCTTACTGAAAAATTGAAGGAGCTAGAAGACAACAAAAGAAGATTTTGCACATTTAGGAAGTCACTTAGCATTTGAAGAGTCAGGCTCTGTGGTTCAAAGAGGGAGAAAAAAAATAAAAATCACATGTATGCTAATAATAGAAGGAATATTAACACCATTTGGCACATTCGCCACACAAATGACAATATGATGCACAATGATACTAAAATTCAGAGGAACGCAGTCCAATTATTTGAAACTTCTTTGCATGCATGAGATGGATCTTAGATTGAGGATCAAATTTGGGGTTTGGATTGCTATCCTACCATGTTTGATCTAGCACAAAATCAACTCTTATACATGCCTATTGATATTGATGAATTATTGCTATTAATGAATTATTGCTATTGAATGAATCTTCTTGGATAAATGGTTATATCCACGGAGCCATCAATTCCACTTTCATATCTCTCATTCCAAAGAAATAAGAGCTAGACACTTTTATGGATTTTAGGCCCATCTTACTGTGTAATATCACATACAAACTAATTTCAAAGATTATTGCGGAGTGAATTAAGTCGACCCTCTCTACTCACATCACCAAAGCAAAATATGGGTTTCTTCACAACTAATTGATCCATGATGAATTTTCTACGGCACATCAATGTCTTCATTCCATCCACATGAATAAATTGGAGGCAATTGTTATGAAGGTGGACCTGCAAGAAGTGTATGACTGCGTAGATTGGGCCTTTCTACATATCATTCTATCTAGGATTCGAATAGAAATGTATAACATCGAATGGATCATGGATTTTTTGTCCTCAATCCAATATGTTGTTATCATTAATGGTTATCCAATAAATTTTTTTGGAGCTGGTAGAGGTTTACACCATGGATACTCACTTTCACCCCTTCTTTTTATAGTTATTATGGATCGACTCAGCCACAAGATCAGAGCGGCTCCATCTGTTGACCTTTTCAACAACTTAAAATTGGGCAGAGGTGCTAAAGTTTCACATATATTTTTAGTTTATGATATACTCACATTTGGGATGTTATATAGAAAAAAATGGATCACACTTCACCACATTTTCTACAGATTTGGAGCATCATTGGGCCTTATGATTAACAAAGGAAAATCCATGCTATTATATGCAGGTGGGGATTGAGATGAGATTTAATACATAACCATTGTTTTTGGTGTGGCTACACAACCTATGCCTGACATATTTTGGCTTCAAGATCAAACCAAATAAATAGAGGAATGATGCCTGGTTATGGATTGTGGAAAAATTCCAAATAAAACTTCTTGGATGGGCACACCGATGTCTCTCTATGGGTGGAAGGGTAACCCTGGTATAGTCTATACTACAATAGATATCATTTTATTGGGCTCATTGATATTATCTTCCTATTACTATCATTAAAAAAAAATTCATCGTTATGACAAATTTCATATGGCCAGGCTTCGGGGAACAACATAAATTTCATCTAATAATATGGGAGGGAACCACTATACCAAAACAATTTTAGGGATAGGGGATTCTAGATGTGAAATTTTTTGGGTGGGCACTTCCAATGAAGTCATTATGGCATGATTTCTTCTGTGAGAGTACCTAGAGAGATATCATTCGGGCTAAATACCTTGGAAATAAATAGGCAGAGGTATGGATCAAAGATAGACACATTGGAAAAAACATTATCTCATATATTTGGTTAAGTTTCAACAAAATTAAATTTTGGTTCCTCAAACTTATCTACTGGTCTTTCGTTTCAGGTAGTAATATTATCATTGGTCGAGATAAGATAATTGGTGTAGGACTAGAAAATGGCTTATCAGAGGATATTATTTTCAGATTACATACCAGGGGAATTTTCTATCTAGCATAAGCCATAAAATCGTGGAGAGGAAGATTTCTTGTTTAGAATTATGCAATTGGAATAACATTGATTGGAATACTTGCAAATGGTTGGGAACATTTTATCACAACAATTAATAGTATGGGCATATGTAGAACAGAGGAATGAGATCATATCATGTGGGAAGGCTTGTTTCATAAAGGTTCAATTGTGGTTGCGGATACTTATCAATTCATCCTAAGAAATCAATTAGTACTTCAACAAAAATGCTGGTTCAAGAAATTATGGAAACTAAAGGTTGCAGCAAGATCATCATATCTACCTAGCTGGTTTAGAAAGACAAAATGCTAACATGGAAAAATTTGAAAAAAATAGGTATAAGTGGACCAGGATGGTGCGCACTATTCAATATTTCTTTAGAAATAAATCATCATATTATGTTGGAATGCCCGATAGTTGCCAAGGTATGCAAATGGATCTCAAATTATTTTACTTTCCCTCTACATTATCACATATCAATTGAACAATGCTTTCTTTGGTAGAGTAGGAGAATCTTACAACAAAAAGCAATTCCATTTTTTGTTTTTTGGGAATTATGGAAAGCTAGCAATGTGATCATCTTTGATGGCATGCCACCTAACACATAAAAAATTGTCACCAATATTATTTGGATGGAGTCACAGGGGGAGAAACATCCAAAGGTGAAAGACATGAGCTACAGGTGTATCCCACACACCATCACTTTCCCAGCATGCTATTTTGATAGAGCAACTCGCGCTGGTGTGTGTGTTTGTGGCATGTGGTTGAGACTGAGCCATGAGAGGCATTACAAGTTATACTGGTATGGTGGAAATGGTACCAACATGAGAGCCAAAATATTATCGTTATGGGGACTTATGTGGTTTGCAAATCATGTAGATATGCATAATATTCACATTTTTGGCAGTTGAAAAGCCCTCATCGATGGTATGAATGGCTCTAATACCATATAATGCTTCACCTTGTAGGTTGGCTTAATCATATTGAGCATCTGAAAATATCCTTGTAAAAAATTTATTTCCACCACATACAAAAAGAAATAAATACCATTGTTAATGTTATGTCAAAGAAGGGACTCTCTATTGCAACCAGTTCGATGCACTTCCACCTCCTGGAGCACAATGCACTCATTACTACAAGCACCTTAGAGCTCCCATGGGGTTGACCTAGTCTTCTTTAATTTTGACGGTTATGTATTTCTATGTCTTTATATCAGATCCGATACATCACTTTTGTTTTGTATATATTGGATATTTCAACATGGATGCTACATTCTATGTTGGCTATGGGTTTTTCTACACACTTCAGATACATAGTAACTAATGCTTTTGTTTTTGGAATGACATGTGGAATCATATATTCCCGTGTTGGGATGATGTATGAAAATTTGTGAAATATTGTATTGGTACATTAATATAAACCAATGTTTCTTTTCCTCCCAAGAAAAAAATTCTCAAAAATTTATGCCGAATTTTACCATAATTTTACCAAAATTTCCATTATTTTTTTATTTTTTATTTTTTTTTTCCACATTTACTAAAAATCCATTTATTGTAGGTATTTTTTTCTAACTTAAATAAATAAATAAAAACTTTTAAATAAATAGATTATTTAATTTATTTAATTACATATTAAATAAAAATTTTCTATAAACCTTTTAATTTAAATTTAAAAGGAAAAAGAGTTTATAATGAAAATCCATTATATTCGATCAAAATCGACCAAATAACTTGACTTACTATGCTTCATGAATTACTTGGTTTGTTTTTTTTGATGTAAGATATTTTGGTTCCATCACTTTTTCCTTTTACTTTTTTTAAGTTTAAATTTATATCATTTTTAAAATTTTATTATTTCTTTTTAAATTTGAATCATTTAAAAAATGATTATTTTAAATTCGAATTATAAATGTTATAAAACTATCTATTTAATGCACCAACTCACCACTAGACTTTCAAAATGGACTCTTGATCATTGTGATGTTTGCAAGGGATGCACTCTTGGAAAATATGTTAAATCCTCCTTCGAGGGCTGAAATCGAAGAGCTGAAACCATTTTGGAGCAAGTTCTCTCATATATGTGTGAACCATTTTCCATAGTATCAACTAAAAAACATAGGTATTATGTGATCTTCATAGATGATTTTCCCATAAATTTTCGATCTATTTTATGAAGAAGAAAGATGAAGTTTATTCAAAGTTTGTTTAATTTAAATCCTTAGTTGAAAATGAGATTGGAAAGAAAATTAAATCCGTAAGAAGTGATAATGGAGGAGAGTATGTGTCTAATGCTTTCAAAGAATTATGTTCCAAATTAGGTATTATAAGGGAGTTTATTGCACCCCACAACCCACAAAAAAATGGGGTTGCATAGAGGAAAACTTGAAGTATTGTACGAGATGTTATAGCAATATTGCATGACTAGGGGTTGCCACTATCATTGTGGGTAGAAGCTTGCAATTTAGTTATTTATTTGCAGAAGAAGAGCCCTCAAAAAATTCTTGGGATGATTACACCTGGAGAGGCTTTCAATGGGAGGAAGCTAGATGTCTCTGACTTTCACATTTTTGGATTCATTAGCTATTGTAATGTCTCCAAAGATAGAAAGAAAGAGTTGGAGCCCATTGTAGATAGGGGCATATTTGTAGGCTATTCCGAGACACCTCATATTTACTGGGTGTACATTTCCTCACTTAGGATGACTTTTATGATGAGGAATGTGAGATTTGATGTGGAGAAATCCATGACGAACTCTCTAGAGGGAGAGATGAGCATATCACCAAAGGAGGAGCTTCTAGTTCTAGAGTAACCTTAATTAGATCCACAGAGTTAGATATTTACTCAAAGGCATGAGGACATTCCAAGAGGATTATGTGGAGAAGCGGAGAGCAGGCTAAGTGGAGGAACCCACTCAAACAGAGTCTTCCAGAGAAGGGAGGAAGAGGACCATGATTTTTGATAGATTGGTGCAAGAATATTAGAAGCAGGTTGGAGCTCCTATCCCCTTACGCAAATAGATGAAATCGCTAGACATATACACAGAATATATGGAACTCATGTCAAAGTTGATTGAGTCTAAGACATCTTCTTTTGAATAGGTTATTTCCTAGTAGTTGTGGGTAGATGCCATGGTGGAGGAGTATAAATCCACCATGAAGAACAATGTTTGTGATCTAGTTTAAACAGGAACACAACAAATCACAGAGATAACCATAAATATAGAGATACATCAGAAATAATACTTCATTTCATTAATGTAAAATATTGAAAACCCTTTTCTTTCGAAGAGGGAGTGTTAAGTTGTAGTAAGAAAAGGCTTCATTTTAAATGTGCCTTATTGAAATGAAGAAATTCGAGTTTCCACTCTAGCAGGATGAGTTATGAGGCAATTAGTAAGAGTGACATGGCCAAATCACTCAATTTGAGTTTGTGGGATATAAATAGAGTTGTATGCAAGTTGGTGGCTAAGATATATGTATCAAGAGGTGTTATATATAGTGAAAGTCAGTTATCTAAGATCTGGTCTATAATAGAGTCACTATGAGTTCAGTTGAGTAGTTGTAATTGTTGTCATCTAACTCTTAGTTAACTAGTCAACTTACTAAAAATATCCCTAGTCATGCATGCAATTCGAAATGCCTAGTGAAGTTGGAGGGAAAATGAACATTGTAATTACCTTTGTATATTAGAGAGTCTACAATGTTTGCATGTAGCAGGTGAGCTAATTTTCTCAGTTTTGCGTAAGGAAATATGAGCTTTCCTTATTCTTTAGGAGCAAGAACTGCGCAAGGAAATAGGAGGACGTGGGAGGCCTATTTTGGCAAAGTATTTTCTAGAGAAAACTCAGGAGGACATCAATATTGCAATGAAAATTGAGCTTCAAGCATTAAAGTGGTCATGGTAATAGATTATTGTTCTCATCTGATATAATACAAACAAAGGATGGGTTTTTCCCAATAGGGTTCCCCAGTAAAAAAAACGTGTTCATTGTGATTGAATGATTCCATGTGATTCTATTGTTATTTTTCCTTCCATCGAATTTAGTAGAATAAATTTGTGTTTATTGATTTCAGTTTGATTTCAATAGTAGCTACAAGTTTTGAGTTATTTCTACACATGCTTACACATGGAAGAAAAAATGAATTCCAATTGTATTATCATGTAGTTGGGAGACCAAATGCATAGGGTGAAATTTTAGGTGTCAACATATCTATAAAAATGCGTTCAAATGGCTAAGTTTGAATTTTTTGTAAGTTCAATAACATCACCACCTAGCTAATTTCACTAGATTTGAAGTGTTTTTACTCATTTCCATATATTTCATTAAACTAATAATTTGAAGTACTAAACAAAGTGTTTGATATTTACACAAATAAACCCATGATATGCTCAAAACACTCTTGCTAAGAAATTTGAACAATCTTTACCAATAAATTTAATGAGCGAATAGATAAATTGAATGCGCTCTTGATTATTTGGGAGCCATTTAAGTACAACTTCTAGTGAATTTTTTCACTCAAATCAAAACAATTTAACTATCAATGACCTTTTGAAATTGTAGGTATTTCATTTATTGGGTGAAGGTAAATGAAATCAATATATAAATAAATATTTAAACCTATAGGTATGTCTATTTTGGAATAGGGATTCAGGAAGTTTAATTTTTAATTATCAACTAGTATAGTCATATAAATTAAATGAATGGGAATTGATTGATAATTAAATTAAAATTGCAAAAATCTTATTCTCAAATAAACATACCTATTGGTGTCTTACTTATTCATTGGATGGTAGGGATGTAACCTCTATGGAATATTTAGAATATTCTTAGTATTGTGATTTTACCAACTTTTCTTTTGTGGGGTAAACACCCATGAGGGATTTCATCCATTGATCTTTTCACATGGAGTTCCTTAGTGATGCACCAATTCACGATCAATCCAAAGCCCCACGGGAAATTTTAGCAACTTAAGATGTATCATGAAATAAGTGTTTTGATGTTTATCATTGATTGATCATTGCAGATGTTTTTCAACCATTTAATTTATATGGTTGTGCTAATTTCTAGCATTATTTATGAACCAACCACTAGTACAAAATGACTAATTAATTACTAAAAAAAGGCTAAAATTTGCATATAAATGACCATTTTTCAATCAGTGTTCAATAGTGGCTAATTTACAATATCTTATAACTCGACCAACTTTTAGTCGTATTTATCTTAATCATTAATTGGTTGTCTCAATTTTATCATCTAGGAGTATATTTGGTCATTAATTTATACATTGATTTCATCATTAATTGTCAATATTAATGACCAAATATGCAACAAAATATACTACTACATGATCACATGAGAAAACCAATTAATGACAAAAGAAATATGACCCATATTTGGCCGTGTTATAATATACTACAAATTTGCGACTAATAGTCATATATATATGAGTTTTAGTCATTGTTTGAAACCAATTAATGACTAAATTTTGGTCATGTTATAAGATATTGTAAACTATCTACTAATAGTCGTATATATGGAAAATTTAGTCTTCATTTGTAATCACAAATTTATCATTTACAATAGTCATTTATTTTATTTGGTACTTTCATATTCATTATATAAATGACTATTTTTTTCCCTTGAAAAAATCGTAATTTTATTCATAAATGAGAAAAATTACATGTTGTAGATGCTAATGAGCATATGCAATAATAGCACTCAGAATCCATAAAAGTCTATTCTATTCTTTCCTACCCTTCTTATTTTCCACTTTTTGCCAACCATCAGTGTTGGGAGTGGAAGTTACAATAGACAATTGATTCGCATTGGTATTAGTAAGATATTATTTGTCTGAATTCGACCCCTCTGATCCATGGATTTGTTTACTGCCACTAACTTATTTCCCTATTGTATGCTGCGAAGGGTTATTGGGCTATTGTATTAATGCTGAGTTTTGCTTTGTATTGTCCTTCTCTGGATTGATTTGAACAATCTGCTTGATATTGTCTGCAGTGTTATTTGTTGTCTCCTCTTCCTTATTGTTTCATTTGGATTCTCTATGCATTGGCAACCTTTTGGTTTTTTTGATAGTTCCTTATTTCTTTCGATATCTTTTTTAGTATGTGGGTAGGTGCTAAGAAGGTGACTTGATTGTTGGTAGCCATGGAACTAGAATGTCGTATTTACATAATCTAGTGGCTGAATCCACTGTATATTGTTATGGATCAGAATAATGTTGTCAGGTAATAATTGACTAAGATCTGCCTCAACACATATTCTGGCGAAAGTGAATATGCCTCTTGCGACTCTTTTCGCATCTGCCTTAAGAAATTTGCCTATCAAATTCCCCATTCCTTCTAATACTTTGGGATGCTAGAAATGTACAAGGAGATTGAGTAAACTAACCTAAACAATTATTTTAGATACCACCATAGTAGTGGCATCAAATCCTAGGAACCAGGGGATCACGAAAAGTCCTACATTGCCCCATAACCATGGTCCCTCATTGAGTGCATATTCTTGCCTTTGATTGTGTCGAAATTGACAATAAAAAACCCCTTAGAGCATAGATGCATATCACAATTTGTAGTCCATGTGGTATGGATCCATTGATGTAATGCATCTGATTTGGGCCAAAAACCATTGAATCTGCATATGACATCCTTAGTATAGAAATCAATGCACAGCTCATTTACCTCAAGTAGAGAGATTGTCAAGGATGTGATCTGTGATTTTTACTCCACTATGTAAGGTCTGGGTAGATTTGGTGGTGGTGTTTGGTGTTGGCTTCTCCCTTCCCTTTGACAACATATTTAAAGGAAATCTTTCCCTTGAGCTAGATCTAGAACATCCTCCTCTCAATCTCCAATTTAGAATGATGCTTGAATCTGTGACAATTCCATAGTCTTGTATAGTGTAATTATCCTGCATAATTTTACCTACATATATCAAACTTTGAATACTTCCAACTATACTTGTATGAGCTTGGATTTCATACTTTATTTCTTTTATCGTCCTCCCCTTCTAGATTCACATACAAACAATCCTTCCTTGCAATGTTTTAATGAAGCTTTATATCAAATCCGAGTCTGTGGTGGGTAGATTTAGCCTTGAAAAAGCTTGATCTACTAAATGGGGTGCTGGATCTAATAGATCTGGGTAGTTTGAGTCCCTCTCCTTTACTTGAAGTAGACTTTCTGGGTTGTCATGGCCATACTTCTTAGATTTATATGAATACCCTACCCCCTTCTTGTCTTCATCCTATGAGGAGAGCAGGGGAGTTTCCTCATCGCTAGATCTTAAAGCCCTTCTAGGAAAAAAATATGGATGTATGCCTATCACCAGATCCAACGCATACAGGTGTAGACCTGCTTGTAGGAGGGGCGAATTTGTTAACAAATTATGATCCGTTTCCGAAAATGTGCCAAAGAATACATAGGACTCTAGATATGACTGATGCATGGCCATATCTGCTTTCAATAAGAGCGTTACAGTGGTATCTATGGCGAATCTAGGCATTGTTGTGTCATAGACGACATCAACAAGAGAGACATTGTTGGCTAGGGCTGCTACTCTAGTGACCAAACTGAGAGTGAGCTGCCTTCGCGATGTGGATATGGTAGGAGGAATAATGGACGGAGGTCTTGCAAATTCCAAAAGTGTCTTTGTCTCATTGTAGGATATTCAATGTGAGGAAGAGGAGGATATGCTAATCTGATCTCTATAGACGCGAATGGAATGAACGGGGCCTATTTGATTGAATATCTCGTTGGGATGCACTTCGGTGTCGATCGAATCTAGATCTCCCTCATACAGAGAAGCGTTCACTGTAACTGCCACTGCCTGCTGCTGTTGCTATAGAATGAGAATCACCTTCTACGCCATATTCCAAAACCCTATCCTCTTGTTTCGCCTTCTCCCATCCAATACATGGTGATCTCTGATTATATAAAAAACTAATTTAGTAGTTTATATTCATATTATTTACCTTCATTAATAATCATTATAAACAAATAATTTAGTTGTTGTATACTCATTTTTTTGTGTTCATAATTAATCAATATAAACTACTAATTTAGTAGTTTTATATTGATTATATGTGTTCATTATTAATCAACGTAAATTAATTAGTATGATTTTGTGACTAAATTAAGAAAAAATCATACAGTGTGCATGTTAATCTAATATAGAAATGTAAAATTACATATGTTAATTAAAATACTAAATAATATCAAGTACAACTATAAATAATTTAAAACACATAAATTATATTACATGAAATATCAAGTATTACAATATGGGTTTCCAAATTAATATTGGTTGGACTAATATTTACACATGAAATATTGTTTCATCACTTCAAAACATTATTGTCTTGCCAAGGCATTGTAGGTGAATTCACCAACTTTAAAGACTTGACCATCAGTCTCTATGTGTGTGCCATGTGAGATATTGGATTTAAGGGTATCATTAGACCAGTTCTATGTGCCTCTTACTCTTTCTACATTTGTCACTCCAATGTTATTGTTGTCCTCTTTCTTCAATTCCTCCTCCTTGCTGTCAATATTGAGTTCCTGTTCTAAAAATAAAAGAATATATAATAAAGGTATAAGACATGAAGACGATGAACACTAGAATGTAAAATAGACTATAAAGGATTTATATGACATATACCTCAACATCAACAATCTCAATGCCATTTTCCCCCAGAAAAGTAAGAAACTCGAATAAGTTTTCTTTAGTTGGGCAACAGTGGCCACTATGTGCCCAGATGACATATATAAACAAAGAAAATAAAATGTGAGCATAGAAAAGAATACCTTAGGAACTTAGTATTCAACCTTTATGAAAAACTTAGGCACAATAGTGCCAACTAAGTTACATGCTAAAAAGTGCAGGTTGTAGATAAATTGTGAAAACAAATGGAAAGAAAAAGACAACATTTAATAAACTAGCATTTGCACCAAGAGGTGCAACGGCATGCCAATAGTGTTTTGGGTTTTTTTTACCCTTCAAATACATATACAATAACATTTGAAATATAAGGGTTTCTAATGTTCCATTGGAGGTCACAGATCAACTAGTCAAATTCAAGATCTATAAACTACATGGGACAATAACATCAGAGATAAAATATTTGAAAGAGACTATGAAAAACCTCGAACATAAAAACATTAAATGTACACTCAACACATAAAACAAATAGCCACCAATATGATTTGTAGGTTCGTCTAGTAACAAAATTGTAGGATTCATGAATAACCCTAATGCCAGAGATATTCACATACGCCAACTGCCAAAGAAGTCACTTGTTTACTTTTCTTGCATTTTTTTATCAAACCCTAAGCCAAATAAAGTTTCAGCAACCCACATTTTTGTTGTTTAACATGCAAGGATTCTATATGTTCATATTTTCGATCTAGTGCCTCTCCACCTCTATCATGCTACACCACCAATTAAATAAAACAATATTTTCTAATCCATTTCATTTGTCCATAGAAAAATAATATTTTAAAATCAATTTCATATGTATATAGAATATCTCAAAACCGGTTGGAAGGATGAAATACATTTTCAAAACCACAGTAAATACTAACCATCTAAAAAAAATTAAATGGAATTCAATAAAAAAAATAAAGGTCATATACTTCTAGATTTCCATAATTTAACATACTTGTGTAGGAAGAGCTCTAGCTTCCTCCTCGAGTTTTAGCCTCTTTTTGTCACATTTTATCATAGCCCCAAGTGCAATCATCTCAATTGCTTATATTTCACTAGTCAAATGATAGATTTACAGATGATCTTCTATGGTAATCCCTTGACATCCCAAAGAATTTTATAGTGTAGATTTACCACATCCATTAAGCCCAAGTAATCAATAATGGCTAACAATGAGAAAAATTAATTATTGAGGGAAACCATCCAACTTATGGATAAAAAAAGGAAAAAAAAAAGTAAATAAAGATGATCCCTATAGATAATAATATGTATGTTACCTTCCATAATTCACTTGAAGCTATGAATCAAAAATCAACTAATGACCATGGAATGTAACTGATAGGGACTTTATTTGCCAAGCCAAAATGATCAAAACAAATAAAAATGAGATATCTAAAAGTGAATTGAAAAACATAGAGTAAACTAAGTCATAACAAGCACATATTTCTCAACCCATGAAAAACATAATCTTCCACTATACATCAATGAAAATCATTTCGAAAGTACTACCACCCAAATATTGATGACAAACAAAACTAGATCCATCCCCTAAGGTGCAAACAAACAAATTCTACCAAACAAACAACCAGAAGCTTATACACTCCTACTAGGACTTCTCCTAGCAAGGAAGCCAATGTTATATCCTTGATAGTTATTCAAGATTCCATTTTGTTCACTAAAGAAATGTTAGGGAGATCATGTCCCTTGAATAGAAGGCTTGCAGTGTCATTGATTGTTATAAAGGAGGCCAACAACCACCTCAAAATTTGAGTTTATCATGTGTCTTGTGACCTCAAATTGGAAGTTGATCCAAGGGCAAAGAAATCCACTTCACTTAGCATAAGTGAATTGGAGAAATATGGGGGAGATATTTTTGTCACATTCCCAATGTCTATGTTTTGGTAGCAACACGTAGAACCCCCATTAACTCTCACATGAATCTCTATCTAACACATCAAGCATCTCATAAGACTATGGGACTAGCAAGGACATTCTCCCATTATTTCAGCATGCATACTCTTGCCTTGGTCCTATCCTCTTTACTGTGGCTTCAATTATACCTGTTGGAATTGAAATATAATGAATCATTACTGGTTTGGAGATTATAGCTTCTGCTTTATGGTAACATGATGATTTTTGAGTTGTTTGTTTATATTTATGATTTAGTTGTATTCTATTCAAGTGGCATCTGGTTGTATCACATTTGGTTATATAAGAGTCAAATATAATATGTCAATGTTTATCGTCTAGTGAGACGTTTGTAGTCATTGTATTTTTGTCTTTGGTTTCCTTGTATCTGACACCATATTTGAACCTATATTATCTATTTGTTATGTATGTATGTTTTCTAGAAATTCATATGTTCACTTTCTTCTCGAGATACACGGGCCAAACAATTTAACACAGATTTCAGTATCTGGTGGAAGTACAAGGTTCCTATAACTTCTTTGTTAATCCTATAGCATGGAGAACCTCTTCCTGTTATCTATTTCTTCTTGGGGTCTAACAAATGTGGAAAACAAAGACATGCAAACTGAAATTTAAAGGAGCCTTGAGTAGACATGAGGAATATATCCAGTAGATGTTCACCATTCACCTCTTGTGGACCAGCATGCGTGTGTAAGAAATCCATTTAATGAAGATAGGGCCTGGTGTAAGTCCTGAGTGAATCTGAAAGATTAGATACCCCCACTTCATGGATGCTTGGCCAATAATTATCCTCATAAGGTGTGATACATATATACTTCATTGATGTCCCAAGTCAGATGATGTCATTTGCAAACATTGATCAGAAGCATTCATATAAAATAATACATATTGATAGAAATGTGTGAGAGCCAAAATGTCAATTTGAAAGAGGTTTTCAAAAACAAATATGCCAAGACTCAAAATTGCAAACCTTGCACCATGGAATCAGAACTCAAGCACAAAGGATGAATCATATTGTAGAATTTCCCTTCTTCTACCCACTAACTAGAAAATAATGCTTCTTCTCAATCATTAACACTATTTCCTCAATAATTTCCCACAAAAATGAAAAAAATGAGGTAGGGGCCAATTCAGAGCTACTTGATATCATTGAGAGAGAGAGGTTGTAGCGTGCATTTGTTGATTTACTTTTCTTTTGGTAGGTTTGAACAATTGGAGACCATTATGTGCACTTCTAATTTAAGACTCCATTCTAACCTACATTTAATATTAATTTCAAGCATCTTCCAAGCATGCATTTGTTGATTTACTTTTTTTGTGTGTTGTGTTTGAATAATTGGAGACCATATTTGCACTTCTAATTTAAGACTACATTCTAACCTACATTTAATTCTAGTTTCAGGCATCTGTCAATGTTTCGTAGATCACAGACACTTCTGGACTAGATCGTGGGTCCACACCAAGAATAATGTCTAGGTACTTAATACTCATGGGCAGGATCAATAACCTTATTGGATGGCATCCATGTTTAGGAATGAAGCATTGCAATAGGGTAAAATGTAGCTTATGGTAAATGTACAAAATATGGATTTAATTGAGTACATGTAGTAGGCTATACGTTTTAAGGAGATTTTAGGCTTCAAAAAACATGATTTGAGGTGTTAACCACCTAAAAATTAAACATGTTTAAAGGATTGATGGACCCAAGGAGCATTATTTATATCTTGTAGAGGATCATGACTGATGTGTAGTAGTATTTTTTGCTGCTCACAAAGCATCACTATTCATAAATAGTCATCTATGTTCAAATTCATAGAATTCTTCTTCATGAAGACCTATGATTGGTGGATAACAAAACATTAATGTTCTTGAAACTCTTATCCATTGGATGAAGCCTATGTGTGCATGTTGATGTCGAATACTTGATTTAAACATCAACTTGAGAACTCAACTAAAGTAATTCCTATCACACCATAAGCCTTTTCACAAGATCATCATGACTTCATTGTGATGTGGCTTTGTTGCTTGTCTCCTTCATATTAGTCAACCTTTGTGTAACTTCTTCCTGTACACATAAACTAAATGATCAACAAGCATATAAATAATTCTTGTACACATTTCCTACTTGTAATTAAGTGCTACTTAATAATTAGATATCTCGATGCAAATTCGCTATATCATATTATTTTCCCATGTATAATTAATTTTTGAGACCTCGTAAACATTTTATTATCCCATAAAATAAAATAAATAAAATTTCCAGCAAAATAATTAATTCCAAATCCCGCTCTTAAGAATTTTCTTAAATTCTTACTAATATCATTACCAACATTAAAAATATAAAACATGATAATTACAAGAGACTATAACAACATACCAAACATTTGTCATAGACTTGAACCAAACATCTATCATAGACTCGAACTGGTTGATCATCCATGCCTGCAGTAAGTGCAACCCTTCCTTTCATATACTTATCACAAAAATATATCATCATGTTTCTACAATGACACTGCAAAATTCCAACAACCAGTTTAGCCTATGGAAACAAATATACCTTCAAATCAAAGCGCAAAAACTCCAAGAACTCAACAACATTAACATAGATCCATGTTAACCTTTATCAAGCATTGAGATGCATCAAATTTATTGAGGTGTAAACCTCTTTTAAAGTGAAAATTTTGAAGAAAGGTTTGCACCTCAAGAGATTTGATCCCTCTTTAGGGTTTGTTAAGCCTTGGCTTAATGTGGATCTATGTTATTTATTTATATATATATGCAATGTGACAAGTCCGTGTTAAGCATGATAGACATTACACATCTCCTTCATCTTAAGCAAAACACTAATAAAATGTTTTAACCATAATGATTTTTCATTTACTTTATAAAATATATATGTAGTCTTTCTATATATAAATCAATAGATATTTACATTAAATGTATTTTTGCTATTAGATTTTTTTTTCAAATGTTACGTGCCAAATCATAATAAAAACGTCTATTACACATCTCATTCATCATCAACAACATAATAATAAAGTGCTTTAACATGAAACTTTATTCATTTTCTTACTAGGCTGGGTTAAAATTGGATTTTTAATTATTAATATAATTTTATTAAGTTAATGTAATTTTATATGGGGATGAACGAATTTACAAATCTCTTTATTTTGAATTTAGACACATAATCATAGAATAAGGGGCTACCTATTTATCTATCATTAAGATTTGCAATATTTTTATTCATAATTACATAGTTTAATAATTTATTGAATACAATATTCACTCAAATTAAAATTGATTAAATTACACATATAAGAATAAATTCAATTACTTTTGATCTTATAATTAAATAACATAAAAATCTATGTTGCTTAATATGACATTCAAATTATTTTTTGTAGTAATATAATTTTTTTAAATCATAGTCAACTGACATAAATTGAATTAACAAAGATATATATCAATATTAGTTTATGAGACTTTCCACATCTATAAGCAAATGAAGGATTACCCATCTTTTTCATTACTAAAAGTAAAAAAATTATATATAAATGATTTTTTTATTTTTTTTTCACGCTTTATTTAATTTATCTATATAAATTTGATGTTAAATTAAGATGGTATAAAACCAATATAATTGAAATATTTTATTTATGATAAACTTTATAAAACATTTCTATGCTTTTTAATTTATTATTTTAAATATTTTTTTATTATAACTTCATTAATCTCTTAAACAAAAAAATATGAAAAATTAAAAACACTTGTTTAAGAACCTATTTATAAATTTAAACCAACATTATATGACACGACATAGACATCAATGAGAAGTGCTATGAAGATTGACTTATAACCTTGAAATGACAAGGTTTTAAATAGGGAAGTTTTCCAATAAAACCCTACTTTTTCGAAGTTCTTATGAGTGTAAAGGGACCTTTTAATGATCCCAAAAATACCCAACACAATTTACAATAAAATAGTTAGTTTGATACAAATATTTAATTGAAACCTTAAAATGACAAGTAATAATTTGAAATTATTTGAAACCTCTTAAATATGCAAGATTCCAAATAAGGACATACTATTTCAAAGTTTGATGAGCTTTAAAGACCTTTTTAATGATGATTCCGCACGGTACATAGAACAACTTACAATAAATAGAGAAAATAGGTTGACAAAAAGATTTGCTTGAAACTTTCACTTAGTTAGAAAAAGAAATACTTAAAACCTTCAAATAATAAAAAACTTATCTAAAACCTTTGAAATAAGCAAGATTCCAAACAGAGACCTACTATTTCAAAGTTATGAAACCTTTTAAATATGCAAGATTCCAAATAGGGACCTACTGTTTGAAAATTGTGAATGAAAAACCTTTTTAGTGATGCTTACCAAACATAGAAAATATGTGTAGCACAGAGACCTATTATTTCAAAGTTATGAAACCTTTTAAATATGCAAGATCCCAAATAGGGACCAACTATTTCAAAATTGTGACGTGTTAAAAAACCTTTTTAATGATGCTTACCCAACATAGAAAATAGGTGTACCTTGATAGATAATTTTACTTAAAAGCTTGAAATATCAAATATGCAAAATTCCAAATAGAGATTCCCAACCACCCAACGCAATTTACTCTATAAAGTTTCACAGATTTATTCTAGTTAGTTTAACAGCTTTATCGTCTTCCAAACTTTTCAAATATGCAAAATTCTTAACAGATCTTCACAACCACCCAACACAACTTTATAAATTAGTTAGTTTCACAGCTTTATCCTACTTGGTTTAACAGTTCTATTCTCTTCCATTGTTGTGCGTACTCTCTCAGTGTATCATGGTTTTCACATGCTCTCCTTTGAAATTCGTTGATTGTATTCAACCACTTGGAATGCCCTCATCCAAAAAAATAATGCCCCTCTTTTCAACCACCCATGAATAGTCTTCTCCGAGCAACCAGAAGAGAGCAACGCGTCAAAGGAGAATGAACGACACCAACTCGGTCCCTCT
>APFE030228117.1:84848-95911 GCA_000404065.3 Pinus taeda
TTTAGTATAAATTTTATATTATTTTTAAAAATTTTATTACTTATTTTTAAATTTGCAATTCATTTAAAAAAATTTAATTATTTTTTAATTTAATTATAAATGATATAAAACTATTTATTTAATGCCAGAGATCACCACTGGACTTCCAAAATGCACCTTTGATCATTATCATGATTGCAAAATATGTTAAATTCTCTTTCGAAGGTTAAGATCACAAAGATGAAACCATTTTGGAGCAAGTTCACTTAGATGTGTGTGGAACGTCTTTCACAGTATCAACTACAAAACATATGTATTATGTGATCTTCATAGATGATTTTCCCACAAATGTTCGATCTATTTTATGAAGAAGGAAGATGAAGTTTATTCAAAGTTTTTTGAATTTAAAGCCTTAGTTGAAAATGAGACTGGAAAGAAAATTAAATCCCTGTGAAGTGATAATGGAAGAGAGTATGTGTCTAATTCTTTCAAAGAATTATGTTCCAATGAGGGTATTATAAGGGAGTTGATTTCACCCCACAACACAAAACAAAATGGGGTCGTAGAGAGGAAAAATTGAAGTATTGTAGGAGTTGCTAGCTCAATATTGGATGACTAGGGGTTGCCACTATCCATGTGGGAAGAAGCTTACAATTTAGTTATTTATTTGCAAAACTAGAGCCCTCACAAAATTCTTTGGATGATTACAATTGAAAAGGCTTTCAATGAGAGGAAGCGAGATGTCTCCAACTTTCACATTTTTGGATCCATAATCTATTGTCATTTCTCCAAAGATAGCAAGAAAAAGTTGTATCCAGCTATTGAGATGGGGATATTTGTAGGCTATTCTGAGACACCTCATATTTACCAAGTGTACATTCCCTCACTGAGGATGACTATTATGATAAGAGATGTGAGATTTGGTTAGGATAAATCCATGAGGAGATCTCTAGAAGGAAAGATGAGCATACCACCAAAGGAGGAGCTTCTAGTGCAAGAGAAGCCTCAATCCAATCCATAGAGTTAGATCTTTGCTCAAAGGCATGAGGAGATTCCAAGAGGATGATGTGGAGTAGCCACATGTGGAGAATCTGAGAGTAGGTTGACTGGCGGCATCGGCTCACATAGAGCCTTCTAGAAAATGGAGGAAGAGGACCACGATGGTTGACAAATTGGTGCAGGAATCTTAGAAGAAGGTTGGAGCTCCTATCTCCTTGCGCAAATAGGGGGGATCACTAGACATTTACACAGGATATATGACACTCATGTTAGGGTTGACTGATTATGGGTCATCTTCTTTTGAGTAAGTTGTTTCCCACAACCTATGGGTCTATGAAATGGTGGAGGAGTACAATTCCATCATGAATCATAATTTTTGGGAGGTAGTGCACAAACCTTAGAACATGTTAGTTGTTGGTTACGGGTGGTTGTATGAAGCGAAACATGCAGTTGATGGTAGTATTGAGAAGTACAAGATGAGATTTATGGTCAAAGGCTTCTCACATGTGGAGGGGATTTATTATGAGGAGACATTTTCCCTTATGGAAGGATACTCATCTATCAAGACCATACTTGCATTAGCAACACAAAAGGGGAGGAGCATCCACCAAATGGATGTTAAAAATATCTTCTTTAATGGAGTGGTTGAGGAATTGATCTCAATTGAGAAGCCTTATGGTTTCGAGACCTTTAGCAGGGAGACACATGTGTTTAGGCTCAAGAGAGACCTATATGGTCTCAAGCTGACACCTCGCGCTTGGTAAACTCACATTGATTCTTATCTCAATGGATTGGGATTCATTAAGAGTGAAGCAGATGCCAATCTCTACTACATTATGGTAGATGGTTGTTTTCTCACCTTATTTCTCTATATGGATGATTTGATACTGATAGGAGATGACAAGTTGACCCCATATTTCAAGGAGGACCTTGAAAGAGAGTTCGAGACATAGGATATGGATTTGATGCACTACTTCCTTGGCTTGGAGGTGTGGCAAGGAGATGGAGAGATAATTGTTTGAGAGGAAGTACACCTCTAAAATAATTCAAAGATTCCATATGCAGGATTGCAAACCCATAAATGCTCCTCTAAGTACTAACTAGAGGAAAGAGGATGCTTCTATAGGTGAGGCAGCAGATGGAAATATGTATAGATAATTATTGGGGTCCTTGATGTACTTTCCCAACACAAGGCTCGATACTTGTTTTGCATTGAACCATATTAGTCAGTTCATGATGGAGCCTTCCAAGCTTTACTGGAAAGAAACAAAACATGTTCTATGATACCTCGAAGGCACAATAGAATTTGGTTTATGGTACAAATATATTGATTGAGTGAATCTCTAAGGCTTCACAAATGCAAATTGGGTAGCGAGTCCCTCATATAGGAAGAGCACATCCAGAGCATTCTTTAGTGTTGGGTCAACAACAATTTCTTGGTATACTAAAAAATAAATATTTGTAGCAGTCATCTCAGCAGAGGCTAAGTATATGGTTGATATTCAAGTAGCATGGAAGGCTATTTGGATGAGGAAGATTTGGTTGGTCTCTTCAATTAGGGGATAGACACTACATTGATCCATTATGACAATCAAAGTTGTATAAAACTCTCGAAACATCTAGTGTTTAATGATAGGTCCAAGCATATAGAAATCAAGTACTATCACCTGAGAGACTGTGTGTGGAGGAGGATTGTTATGTCACAATACATTCCTGTAGAGGAGCAGGATGCATACATCTTGACAAAGACTTTGCAAAGAGGCATGTTCGAGTTCCATAGGAGCAGGATTGGGGTTTTTCAAAACCCTTTTTTTGTTAAGAGGGAGAGTTAAATTGTAGCAAGAAAATGCTTCATTTAACATGTGCCTTAGTTAAATGAAGAAATTCAAATTTCCACTTTAGCAAGATCACTTGCTAGGAAATTAGAAAGAGTGACATGGCTAAATCACTTAGTTAAGTTATTCAATTTTAGTTGTGGGCTATATATAGATTTGTGTACAAGTTGGTGGCTAAGATGTAGCTATCAAGAGGTGTTATCTTTAGTGAAAGTCAGGTATCTAAGCTCTGGTCTAGAATAGATTAAGTATGAGTTCAACTGAATAGTTGTAATTGTTGTAATCATCTAGCTCTTAGGTAACTAGTCAATTTACTAAAATTATCCCTAGTCGTGTATGCAATTCAAATTTCCTAGTGAAGTTGGAGGGAAAAGTCACATTGCAATTATCATTGTATACCAGAGAGTATATAGTATTTTCATATAGCACATGAGCTAATTCTCTTGGATTTGCACAACGAAGTACGAGGTTTCCTTATTCTTTAAGAGCAAGAATTGTGCAAGGAAATAGGAGGAAGATAAATATTGAGGCCAATTTTGGCTAAGTAGTTTTTGGAGAAAACTAAGGAGAAGATAAATATTTTAGTGCAAATTGAGCTTCAAGCATTGAATTTGCCATTGTAATAGATTATTGTTCTCATATGATATAATACAAATAGAGGAGGGATTTTTCCCAGTTGATGTCCCCAATAAAAAAATGTGTTCATTGTGATTGAATGTTTGCATGTGTTTCTATTGTTAGTTTTCCTTTCGTAGAATTTAGTAGAAGAAATTTTTGTTTATTGGTTTGAGTTTGATTTCATTAGTAGTTGCAAATTTCAAGTTATTTCTACACATGATCTGCACATGGAAGAAAAAATTAATGCCAATTGTATTCTCATGTAGTTGGGAGACCAAATGCATAGGGTGCACTTTTAGGTGTCAACATGTCTATAAAAATAGGTTCAAATGGTCAAGTTTGAATTTTTTGTAAGTTCAATAATATCACCACCTAGCTCACTTCACTAGATAGCTAGCTCATTTCACTAGATTTCAAGTGTTATTACTAATTTCCCTAGATTTTATTAAACTAATAATTTTAAGTAATAAACAAAGTGTTTGATATTTACACCAATAAACCAATGACGTGCTCAAAAGACTCTTTGCTAAGAAATTTGAACAATCTTTACTAAAACATTTCATGAGTGAATAGATAAATTACATGCTCTGTTGATTATTTAGGATCCATTTAAGTACAACCTCTAGTGATGCTTTCACTCAAATTGAAACAATTTAATTATCAATAAACTTTTCAAATTGTAGGTATTCAATTTATTGGGTGAAGATAAATGAAATTGAATATATAAATAAGGATTTAAACCTATAGGTCTACTTGGGGTAGCTCAATTAGCAATGGCCATGGAAATGAAGTCTCACCGAACCAGAAGTCTTGGGTTCAAATATTGTGCTATCCCCCCAATCGAGGTGAGAAGTTGGACATGATAAAGATGTAGTCCTACCAATCTTACAAAAAAAGGATTTAAACCTATAGGTACGTCTATTTCAGAATAGGGCTTTAGGAAGTTTAATTTAATTATCAACTAGTACATTCATATAAATTAAATGAATGGTAATTGATTGATAGTTAAATTAAAATTGTAGAAGGCTTATTCTAAAATGGACATACCTATTGGTGTACTAATTATTCCTTGGATGGTAGGGATGTAATCTCTATGGAATATTCTAGAATATTCTTAGTATTATGATTTAACAAATTTTTTTATTTGTGGGGTAAACACCCATGAGGGATCTCATCCATTTATCTTTTCACATGGAGTTATTTAGTAATGCACCAATTCATGGTCAATCCAAAGCCCCACGAGAAATTTTAGTAACTTGAGATATATCATGCAATAAGTGTTTTGATGTTTATCATTGATTGATCCCTATAAATGTTTCTCAACCATTTAATTTATATGGTTGTGATAATTTCTAACATTATTTATGAACAAACCACTAGTACAAAATGGATAATTAGTTGCTGAAAAAAAAGGACTAAAATTTGCATATAGACAACCATTTTTCAATAGGTGTCCAATAGTGGCTAATTTATATTATCTTATAACATGACCAAATTTTAGTCGTATTTAGCTTAATAATTAATTGGTTGTCTCAATTTTATCATCTAGTAATATATTTAGTCATAAATTTTGTCGTTAATTTAGTCATTGATTTATTCATTAGTTGTCACAATTAATGACAAAATACACAACACCATGATCCCATAAGAAAACCAATTAATGACCAAAGAAGTATGACCAAAATTTTGGTCATGTTATAAGATACTACAAATAAGCTATTAATAGTCATATATATACAAATTATAGTCACTATTTGAAACCAATTAATGACTAAATAAATATGACTAAATTCTCATCGTGTTATAAGATATTGTAAATTAGCTACTAATAGTCGTATATATGCAAAATTTGGTCGTCATTTGTAATCACAAATTTATCATTTACAATAGTCATTTTTTTGTTAGTTTCATATTCATTATATAAACGACTAATTTAGTCATTGTATATTTTGTTTGTATTCATAATTAATCAATATAAACTACTAATTTAGTAGTTTTAGATTGATTTTATGTGTTAATTATTAATCAACGCAAATTAATTAGTATTATTTTGTGACTAAATTGAAAATAAATTCCATACAATGTGCATGTTCATCTAATATGAAAACGTAAAATTACATATGTTAATTACAATACTAAATAATATCAATTACAACTATAAATAATTTCAACCACATAGATTAATCGCGCTTGAGCTAGAGGCGATCTGGGATGGGTGACCTCCTGGGAAGTCTTGGTTATCGGGTGCAAGCTCTAGAAGTGATGATTGATGCTATGTGATTCATTTCACTAGTTTCAATCCCACTCCTTCACCCCTCTGAGCATCACCCGATGCAATGAGTGCTAAGTGAACTATTCAAAAATCATGAGAAATTAGTTAGTTACGACTACCTCTCACGGAAATGGTCATACGTGAATGACTTACTTAACGCAGTTGAATCCCAAAATGATATCCACACAAATTGAATTATATCATATGTCAAGTATTACAATATGTGTTTCCAACTTAATATTAGTTGGACTACAATTTACAAATGAAATATTGTTTCATCACTTCAAAACATTATCATTTTGTTGCCAAGGCATTGCAGGTGAATTTACCAACTTTAAAGACATGACCATCAGTCTATATGTCTGTCTCATGTGAGATATTAGATTTAAGGGTATCACTAGACCCTTTCTTTGCTATCTCTCTTTTTGCATTTGTCACTTCAATGTTATCATTCTCCTCTTTCTCCAATTCCTCCCTTTTGCCATCAATATTGAGTTCCTCTTCTAAAATGAAATAAGATAGAATAAAAAGTATAATACATGAAGGAAATGAACACTAGAATATAAAATAGACTATAAAGGATTTGTATGACATATACCTCAACATTAGCAATCTCAATGCCATTTCCCCCTCAAAAAGAAAGAAACTCAAATAAGTTTTCTTTAGTTGGGCGACAGTGGCCACTATGTGGCCAAATGGCCTATATAAACAAAGAAAATAAAATGTTAGCATAGAAAAGAACACCTTAGGAACTTAGTATTCAAACTTCAAGAAAAACAACTAAGTTACATGCTAAAAAGCTCTGGCTGTAGATAACTTGTGAAACAAAATGGAAAGAAAAAGACAACATACAATAAACTAACATTTACACTAAGAGGTGCAAGGGAATTCCAATAGTGTTTTCGGTTGTTTTTACCCCTTGAAATATATATACAATAACATTTGAAATATAAGTGTTTCTAATGTCTCATCAGAGGTCAAGGATCGACTTGTCAAATTCAATATATGTAAGCTACACGGGACAACAACATCAAAGCTAAAATCTGCAAAAGAGACTATGAAAAACCTATAACATAAAAACATTAAATGCACACTCAACACATAAAGAAAATACCCACCAATACGATTAGGTTTATCTAGCAACAAAATTGTAGGATTCATGAATAATTCTCATGTGAGAGATATTTTCATATGCTAACTGCCAAAGAAGTCACTTATTTTTTCCTTACATTTTTTTATCAAACCCTAAGCCAAATAAAATTTCAGTAGCTCACATTTTTGTTGTTGCAACTTCCAAGGAATCTACATGTTCATATATTTGATCTAGTGCTTGTCCACCTCCATCATCCTAGACTACCAATTAAATAAAAGAAGATTTTATAATCCATTTCGTTTGTCCAATATATAAAATTAAGACCTTATAACACATATTTCATTAAATTTGGAAATATTGTATTACAAGGACATCACTAGAATTGAATTGTTTGGTTATTTTGAAATTCTAGATCCACTATTTAATTCCAAATTTAATGAAATATGTGTTTTATTATCCATTTCATCTGGATATAATGTTGAGTGTGGAGCTTGATTATCTTCTGTATTCAAAGGTTTTAGCCGGATGTATACCCTAGGAAGATTATACACCCCTCCACGTAGGGGGGTGCGAGAGGGGACTTGTCCCCCCCACGGGGGTCCGGGGGGGCTAATCCCCCTCGGCTGGGGGATCTAGGGGCCAGTGGGGGTTCAGGGGCAATGCCCCCAAAGCTAAAAATGGATGTAAAATTGCCTTGCAAAAGTCTAGTAATTTCTAGTCAATCTGGGTCGTTCAATAGACGGATGATCTGACGGTGGAAGTTATGTTTAATTTAGGGTTTTTTTCCCTAGAAGGAAACCCCTCACTATAAATGAGGCAATTTCATTGCATCTATGTATATCTATATTCTAAGTGAGGAAGAGAGAGGAGATTGAGAGTGAAGAGGGAGTTACAACAGATGTACTGTAGGTTGTATTTCTTCAGTTTGCTGGATAATATAAAAAGAAGGACTGGTTGTTTCTCCGTGGACGTAGCCCAAACTGGGTGAACCACATATATCTGTGTCTCCCTCGTTTTTATGCATTTTTTGTGTTTATATTTCGGCAATATTTTATATGTTCCATTGCTCTATAATATATAATTTTCTAACATATAAAATATCTCAAAGCTGATTTGAAGGATGTAAGAAATTTTGAAAACCATAGTAAATATTATCCATCTAAAAAAATTAAATGCAATTCAATAAAAAAATAAAGGTGATATATTTTCTAAATTTCCATATTTTGACATACTTGTGCAGGAATAACTTCAGCTTCCTTCTCAAGTTTTAGCCTCTCTTTGGCACATTTTATCATAGACTCAAGTGCAGTCATATCAATTACTTGTATTACATTAGTCAAATGATAGATGTCCATATGATCTTGTATGGGAAGCTCCTGGGATCCCAAAGAAATTTGGAGTGTAGATTTATCAAATCCATTAAACCCAAGTAATCAATAGAGCCTAATAGGTAGATAAATTAATTATTAAAGGAAAACAATTCAAATTATGGCTAAAAAAAGGAAAAAATAAAAGTAAATAAAGTTGAAACTAATAGATAATAATATATATGTTACCTTCTGCCTGTAGGGGTTTGGTCTTGTGGCCAGCGAACAGTCTTCTAAGTCATTCGTGCCACTATACAACTCATGAGTTCAAGTCTCGTCTTAACTTGAGGGTCGTTCTTGCGGGTTGGGCGGTTCCTCCTAGCGGTTATAGTGGTAGCCATTGAGATTCAACCCCGTGTAACGTGTGTAAGATACCACCTTTGTTGCCCATTCCACCAGATATTAAAAAAAAGAAAAGTATTTTACCTTCCATAATTCAGTTGAAGCTCTGAATCAAAAATCAACTCATGACCATGGAATGTAAATGATAGGGACTTTATCTGCTAAGCCAAAATGATCAAAACAAAGAAAAAATGAGATATCTAAAAGTGAATTGAGAAACAAAGAGTAAGCTAAGTCATAACAGAACATATGTCTTAACCCACAAAAAACATAATGTTCCACTATACATTAATCAAAATTATTCTAAAAGTACCACCACCAAAATATTGATGAACAACAAAACCATATCTATCCCTTAAGGTGAAAACAAACAACTTTTGCCAAACAAACAACCAAAAGCTTATACACTACTTGATGCGGGAACATTCAACCCAAGAGAAATTATTGTAAATAATAGTCATAGGGGGTCAAGCATTCTAGAATTATTTTTGTAAGTTACAAGTCAGTGTGATTAATTAGATGTTTCCAAAGTAAATAAATGGGAAAATAGGAAATAGGGAGTGCTTTTAGGCATAAAGAAATGACTGTGGATCATTATGGGATAAGGAGGCTTTTCTTGTTCTTAAAACAGGAAAAGATGGAATAAAGCATCAATAGACTTTTGTATGCATTGCATGTAGAGTTAGAGCTTTTAGTTGAGTGATTTTAGGATTTTTAGATCATGCTAAGTTTTATAAATTAGGAATCCTCAAAGACATTGAAGATCAAAGAGTGTGAAAGAGTGTGGTAGAGAATAGTTTGGCAGCCAAGGCTGTAAGTCCTCTGGCAATTTGTAAGGGCCATGAACATTGAAGATCTAGCCACAAGAAAAGGTTGTAAGTATTTAATTGCAATTGTTAATATAAAAACAATGTGTTTCAGAATTATATGAAATTGTGTGAAATCATGGAGTTTACGAATTAAATTGCGCCTTAATTGAAATCGTAAAGTTAACAAATCTGCACTATTGGATGTGTGGGCTGCGTGTTCTTCCGTTTCGGCCAAGACATAGTATATGCGTGGAATCTGTATAGTTTTTACCTGCATATAAATCAGTGTATATTCTCATGTATTGTTTTGGAGCGATTCTCCAACAGTTGCACGATTTCCCTTTATAAACTAGGGTGCTATGCTTATTGACTATTGGTTTTATCATTGTGTTTTATGGTGCTGTGCATATTGGATATTGGCTTTATCACAATCTCAGCATGAATACATGATCTGGAGCGTCAATGAAATGTTGTCCACTTTAATTGGAATTAAAACATAAACTAGTTGCCGGCTGGAGTGGGTTGTGAAGTGCGTGAACATCATAGCAGATACATATCGCTCTAAACACTCGATAGTTCTGCATTTTCACAGGTGTCATATATATATATGACTATGCATTAATTTTGGGCAGTGTATTCTTCTGCGTTTGGCACAAGGTAGTGTTAAAGGGTGTGATAACTCTTACTGTGATCCGGACTTTTGAATTCCCTGCCGAAACATCGGTTTTTGTCACTGTTATTTTGGTTTCGCAAACATGTGCACCGGTCTATAAGATCTATTCAGCCTTGACTTCAGATCCTTAAGGCCGAAAGTCTTAAGCAATAATTACAAATTGGAGCTCATTCAGTGAGCCTGGTCGCAGGCAAGCAATATATACAATTTAACTCAAACGAATAAAAAATAATTTGTTGACAGTGATGAGCGGAGTGCAATTTTTAAACGGTTTCCATTACCTTTATAGAGTTTAGAGTGGCACTGAGAGTTTCAGTGGAATGAAGGCACACCAAAGTAGAACAGGATTGCAGTTTGAGACGGTCAAGGTTATGGAAGATCATACAGATCAAAGCGGTCGGTCAGGAGTCAATACGACATTGTATTGGTGAAGGCACGATTTTGTTAATTGGTATGTGCACAGAGTTTGAAGGATTATTGTAAACTTTCAACCAGTTTAACAATTATATAATTAATTGTGTATAAAGGCAACTCAGTGACAGTGTATGGATAGACAAAATAAAAAGGGCGCACAATTAAAAAGTGGAATAAAGTTGGCAGAGTTGAAATTGCCGGATTAAAGATGACAATTGGGATTCCATGTTGAGTTTCATTCTTATAAGTAGAGATATTGAAGATCCTGGGTATTGCAGGCCAGGCTTGCAACAGGTGGTATCAGAGTAGGAATAGCTCTGTTTGAAGATTCAAGTTTTTTTTTAGTTAAGTTAATTGCATGTGATGAATGAATGTTAGATTTTTCGAACTGATGAATATTGTAGCAGAGAGTGCAGTGATAAAGGAGTCCAGCAAGGGATTCTAAGTGAATATGGCAGAACCTAAAGATTCAACAGATGTTGAATAAAGTTGCAGATGAGAGAAGCCTACAGGAGCAGCAGAGGATGCTCGAAAGGTTCCAGCAGAGGACCAATGATTACCAAAATACCAGATCCGGAGGGAAGGATTGGTGAGGTAAGTGGCAGCAAGAGAGTTTGTTGTGGTAGAGGCTTCATGCAACTCATAGGTGAGGAACTCATGGC
>APFE030228117.1:113793-137410 GCA_000404065.3 Pinus taeda
TATGTCTCTATCTCTTTCTTGGTCATTCATGGTGTCTGGTGGATTATGGTTCTTCTTTGCAGATCTAGTTCATATTCAGGGGGAGCATGTTCTTAGGGGAGCAAAACCCTTTGCCCTTGATGTCAAAGGGGGAGAATGTCGCTAAAGTTTTTGAGGTTGCCATCAAGTCCAAAGGGGGAGATTGTTGGCATTATGTTTCTGGTAAGGTTATATGCTACAAATGTTGTACTTGATGGCAACACCCATGGCATGGATCTCAATATGATGAGAATTAAGAAGTACGTAGGAGAACAGTTCAGAAGATGCGTACCCGCAGGTATGCCGTGCATGGACCGCATCCAGACACGCAGGTTACCCATTAATGAGGTGCGTACCCCAGTGCACACACTTCAAGGCAGTAAAGCACGCACACGTGGGGTTTCTTATGCTTAACCCTTGGTATTTAGCCGACGGTATTGTGTTATTATGGTTTTGGCCTGTGGTATTGATCCATGATTTGAGGAAGAGCTTGCCTATATAAAGCAAAGGAGATCATTTGCTTGAGTATGCTTTTGGGTTGAATATCTTAAGATCTGAAATATTTGGGTTATTGTTTCAAAAAGCTTGATCTATATGAAAGTGAAGTGGAAAGCGAATCTGTGAAGGGTGATCTCTCGAGCACTTGATCAGATCTGGGTATCCGTCTAACTGTAGCACACTAGTAATCTGCAAATTCGGCCCTAATCTAATGTACGCAGGTGTTTAATGGTGCCTCTGCGTAGGTATGCAGAGCAAAAGAAGGCGAGCTGCGTGGGTAGGCAGAGCTGAAGAAGGGTGACTGCGTGGGTACGCAAAGCAGAAACAGGCGAACTGCATGGGTGTGCAGAGCAGCAGTGGTTCAGGTGCGTACGCACAGTAAACGTACGCAGCATGATCGTCTTTTTGGGTGCGTACCTACTGTGACAGTACGCGCCGCGATAGTGCATTTGGGTGCGTACTGTATGCAACGCAGTAGAAGAAGCAGTGCGTGGTCATGCAGTGCAATAGAAGGAACTCTGCAGGTATACGTAGAGAAGCAGAGGGTGAAGTGCGTAGCAACGCAGGCCAAAGAAAGGAAAGCTGTGTATCTGTCTCATCACTATCTGTTGACTGAATTTTTCTGTTGATAAGGTGTTCTGGGTTTAGTTCTGTGTTGTTGATCTGGTTACTGCTGTTGACTATGAAATCTACATGTACTTGATGATCATTTGATGTATATGGATCCAGTTTGAAAATTGATGAAAAGTGGTCCTTGAAAAGAAGTAAGGGGTTGTAGCTCCCTTCCAAGAGAGACTAGAAAATGAGAGAGAGTTGTAGCTCTCTGCAGGTTGCAGCCTACGTACTGGTAAAGGACTACACCAGTACAAGACCATTGTAAAAGGAGTTTCTAATTTGAAAGAAGATAGAGACATATTGCAGCAGGTTATTTTCACCCACATTGGGTTTCCACCTTATATCTGGTGTTCTTTGATGTGACTGTTTGTTTTTCTGGTTCATGCTCATTATTTTATGGTACTGATATTCAAAAATAATTCAAAGTGTAAAAGATTTGGTAAAAGGACTAGATAATACTGATTCACCCCCCCCTCTCAGTATTATTTTCAACACTTCTCCCTATATAATTTTCTCAGCTGACCAAACATGGGAATAGTGACATAGGAGAAATCTAGTTGCAATTTCCCTTTCAGTTTTTACCCCACAACCTAGATAAATGCATGCCAAATCTAGGGGGAATGTCAGCCACAACTACATCCATGAGAACATTCTTTTTTGGAATCTAATCTAAAGTCACAACCAAATACTTAATGAGACCAATACATCTGACCCTACCAGAATCAAAGGAATAAAGATCATGATATTTATGAGTGATGTCCAAACCCAATTTTTCCATAATTGCCTTTGGCATCAGATTGTGAGATGCTCCTAAATCAAACATGGCATTATGCAAGACATACTCATGCAATCTAAGGCTGATGTAAAATGGGGCTACTTCACTATCCTCAGATTGGCCTTCTAATGCAGGACCAAAAATAAGCTCAGGTTAGTCATCTTCCACATTAACCATATCAAACAGGGGATCTACATTCAAACCTTTGACACTTGACTCTTATAACTTCTACTCTTCATTAATTTAGTCAGAGGTATCAATACTTTTAACTTAGCAATCTCATTCTCTAAGCTAAAGGCTGTAGTTTTATCTACCTCTTCGACCAGAGAATCCTTCCTTTCAGACTTTTCCTTTTCTGTACTTGGCTAATTTGACTTCTCATTTTCCGAATGTACTTTTCTGGAAGTAGCATCTGCTGGCTCCTTTCCTTTTTTCTGAACATTTGGAGAATCATTCCTGGGCTATGCTACTTCCTTCCACTTTTGGACCAGATTGATTGGTACATCCCTACTCCTAAGTGAATACTATCTTTTCTGGTTCGTCAGTGCATTCATATATCCCCTCTAATATTCATCTGATTCTTCTTCCAATACTGTTTCATTGGCTAGTATAAAATCCTCATCTTTCTATATAGTCGATCTCTCTAAATATTCCTCATCCTCCGTTATATAGATAGGCAATCCATCTATTGTAAAAAAGTGATTTTCCATTCCTATTGGATTTTCGTCATCCTTTGACTCTAGGCCATGCACATAATTCTATTGTAGATGTGTTTTGACTTGCTGCTATGCTGATTGATCTTGTGCTCTTTGCTTGCGCTATTTGATCCTGAACTATGGTTGCTGCTGACCATGGAAATTTGGATTTCTAATTGGTGTCTCAGGCTTGTCTGCAATTGTGAATCTATCAAACATTTTCTCAGTTTTATGAAGCAAATGATTTGAGAAAGAAGCTTCTTCCTTTATGGTTATTTTCTTCTTGGTCTTCATCCTAGCTCTCTTAGCTAGCAGATTTTCCTCCACTCACTGCAATTTTTTGCATATCCTCCAATGTAGCAGGATCTCGTTCCCTCAATTGGTATGCCATGTCGAGATCAAAACCATTGGGGAATTTTAGCAAAGCCAACCCCATCAAAGGCTTGATATCAGCTAGAATAGCATTATAGATAGTATCAAATCTTACACAGTAATCCTGAACAATTTCACCAACATTTGTCTTTATATTTTCATACTCGGAAAGAATTTGGAGTGGATTTTTCTTTACCTCCCAACAATCCAAAAATTGTCTGTGAAGAACTAGCAATGTATTGATAGTTCTCGTGGGTAGTGCCCTGAACCACTTTCTAACCTCGCCTCCAAAACTTTGCACAAATAATCGCATGGTCACATTCTCTTCATCTATCTCATTAAGATCAAAGAAGTTGTCCATCCTGTCAACATGATGTTGTGTTTTGATACCTTGAGTAGCATCAAAAAATGGTATCTTACTTTGGTAATCAGCAGGCATAGCATCCAAGTTTTGTGGAAAAATGAGAGGTGCATATCTGGCAACCATTACTCCAGGTGGATTAGAAACTGGCCTTGGAGAAGCAGGAGAATTTATAACAACAATGACAGTCGGTGATGGGTGTATGAGGAGTCGAAGGAGGAGAAGAGATTATGGAATTTTGAGGTGTTGAAGGAGGATAAGATATGGTAGATCTCTAATAAGATATACTAGGTTGCAAGGGCAGGGTGGGGATAAACTGAGGTTGACGATGAACTTCAAAACTAAACAAGACAACAGATGAACCAAGAGTAGCAGATGTTGATTCTAGGAGCTCAGGAATATTGGTAGCCACAATAGTTGTTTGAAGTGAATTTAGAATATAAGCATCAATTGATCTATTCACTGTTTCAGTTTCAAGTTCTTGGACAAATTGCGGATTTAAAACAGTATCACCAATCACACTTTCAGATTTAGTTTCAAACAAGGATAGTTCAAAGTGTTCATCAAACAAGAGATCATCAAGATATTGAAATTCGACTCGGCATGAATGAGATCTGAAAACCGGTCTTGGACTCAATGAAATTTCATGCCTGAGCATTCTTGGAATGAGATTAGGATTTTCAAACACATGAGGAGGATCAGGATCAAGATTGGCCCTGGTGTATCTTCTTGAAGCCAGTGTGTTTAATTTTTCCCAAAATTCAAATGGACATTACAATCTTTTCACCGTAATGAACTCTAACCCTATCATCCAAAAAGGCTAGAATGTGCTTTTAAAAGTAATGGGGTAGTATGTTTCAGTTCTTCCCCAGCATGGTCGCCACTATGTTAGTGCCTAAATCTAACTCAAGCTAAAGGAACGCGGGTCTAGGGTAACATCAAACCATGCTTAACCTTGTAGCTAGCCCTACTAGGTCAGGAGAGGGCTCTCTCCTTGTCAATCTCAATTAGAATATAGCAACTAGGGCTTGAGATGACTAAATGAATGCTGATTTAAGGCTAGGTATATTAGGTCAAAGGATTTTGTATTATTTTGATGGTTGGTTGTTGGATCAAATGAAGAAGGCAGCTTTGGGTCCGGGAAATCAACTCAATTTTGTGGGATGTTCTGTGGGGCGAGGTGGGTAGGTTTTGACACTTTGAATTGAGTGCGATGGTTAGTATAAGACCAGTGAGGAGTTTGGGAGGGCATGTAAAGTTCATGAGTCCTCCTCAAATAGTAGAAAACATTAAAAACTAAGTGTATTCTTCAAGGTAGAGCACTGAATATCAATGGATTCCACCTATCTATCTGGATTCATTTACTTATGAAGAAAGAAATAGATGCTGGCACATATAACACTTGAGAAAAAATAAATAAGAAAGGAAGAGACAATGGCAAGACACATTACCACAAGAATCCCGCAAAATGCTACAAAACCCCGGTTCATTTCTTTGCCAAACTACAGAAGTGATTTACAATGAAGCTCAAAGCATCCACAAGGATCGAACCTTTACAAATGACTAAGAAAGTACACAATATAGGCATCAAAACACCTATGCTAGCCATTAGGGGTCAAATCCATGAGAAGAGAGGTGGTTTCAACCATATCTAAACTCAGAATAGGAATATAGGCATTGGAACATCTTGCCTCTAAAACCATGGAAACTTATTCATTTAAACTCAAACCACCTCTAATTGATGTATATACCCCCTCAAGTCATTTTTCATCAAGTTTACATCATATTACATCATTTAATAGCAAAAATTTACCAAGGAGGAGAGAAAAAGTCAACTAGTAGTCAAACTGGGTGAAATTCTGAGTTTTAGGCAAAATTGGCAAAAATTTCCCTCATGCGCAGCGCCTTGAGCCTGATGCACAACGCCGCTTCAAGGATACTTTTGGAGGTCTTCCACTCATCCAAATTAGGCCCAAGATAGCTTGTTGGAAAGCTCCGTCTGTCTAGTTTCTGAAACACTTTGAATTTTTTGGTTTGGAGGTCATTTCCCCCCTCACAAGTGGATTCTCGTAAGAATGGTTCCTGTATGTCCAAAAAGTGGCAGAGAGGACAATTTTTAGGTGTTTATTTCACTTTTGGTGGCCAAGATCTCCTCCACAATTTATGAAACTTTCTGGGTTTCATTGTTTCTTCATGAGGAATCCAAAACTACAAGCCATTTGGCAAAATATTTAGCCAATACAATGCGCAGCGCCGGCTACGCTGTGCATCAGCTGAAATTTTCTGTGTTTTTATTTACAAAATTACAAAATGACAAAAATTTCCAAAAATTTCTTCAAATTTAGCAAGAGGCAACCTCATTAAGAGCTTTGCTAAGCTAAAGAAGCTTCACCCAAAATTTTGAGTTTATCATGCTCTTTCTTGACCCTCAAGGCTCTCCTTAAGTTAGCTTTTAGCCTCTTTACCCTTGTTTTACAAATCTTGTTCCGGGTTAGGTAGTGATAGGCCATATGGCGCAAAATTTTATTGTCTTTATTGGATTTCTCTAGCATCTTCTCAAAGTGAATGTTTTCCCTTTCCAACCATGATTCTTGATCACCCTCAATTTCTTTCTCAAGGGATGTCATCTTGATTTTTCTTCTCTTTGCCTCTTGCCTATTTTCTCTAATCATTTGCAGCTCCATAATAGCTTGCTTATCTTCTAGTTGCTTGTTTTCCTGCTCAAGAAAGTTGATGATCCATTTGGCCCTGTCAAGGTCAAGTGATAAGGCTTGTATTTCAGCCTCCTTCTCTTTAATAATCATGTCCTTGAGTCTTGAGCTTTGAGAGCCCAAATCAATGATATCCTCCTCAATCAAAACAAAATCCTTGTCTTGACCTTCAGTAGGGCCCTCCCCATGCATATTTTGATTTCCTTTATCTCTTCCCTGTACCTGTCTAGCTGAAGAAGAAGGTAAAGCCCCTTTCACCGCTGGTGAAGATAGAATTTGCCTATGGTCTGGTGAAGAAAACAAGACTCCTTCCACCCTAGGTGGAGATAGTACTCGCTTGGCAGCTACAAAAAGCATCCTATTGGCTCTTTCATAAGTGACAAACACAGGAACATGAGCCTCTTTTGTTTTACTTTCAGGCTCTTTTTGTTGCTCTGAAGGTTCACCTTCCTCTTGAGGATTTGAAAATTTTTGAGGCCCCTTGAAGCATTCATGGGCAATGAAAGTTTCCCATGACACTTCCAACTAAGTCAGATGACGCAAAACAACAATTTTGATGACAGAAAAATGAAAAATACTATTGAGCTGCTGTGAATATGGTTTTCTTTTTGCAATCACTGTCATCCTCTCTATGGTTTTACATATGAAATAAGGAATGCTCATCATTCTGACCCTGGTGAAGTGCATAAGCAATATGATGTGGTAGGCATAAAGTCTGGAGAACCTACCCTCACATGTAAAGTATTTGATGATAAGCTTCATGAGTGGAACATACCGTTCCTCCAAGAATTTGAAAGGAAAAACCCTCCTAAGTTTACCATGGTACTTGGCCTTGATAGAAGGTTCATAATGTTGCTTACTGATATTGTGCCTTCTATTCCACTTTTCCCCTACATCTGTCATTCTTGTGGCCTCTGCAATGATGGCTGGTGAAAGAGTGAAATTGACCCCAGCAAGATGCACCATATTATTATCCATGTTTATCAAAAACTACCATGCTAACTCATGGTGATATTTTACCCTCTCAACCATTTCACAAAACTCAAAACAGGACTGATACCTGAAACATGTGGTGGCTAGAGGGCAAGCAAGGAGTTCACTCATGCTAATAGGTTCATCACTAATAATTTTTCCACCATTGTGAGGCTTCCTAGACTGCACATTTCTTTCCCTTGAGCTACCAATAAGTGTATCTTCTTCAAAACTTGATTCACTACTTCTTTCCATGATGCTTGTCTTAATGATGTGATGTGATGATGGTATGGTGAACAATGACGGTGGGTGAGGACAAAGAAGATGAGTATGAAGAGATTTTTCAAATGTTAAGTGGAGTAGGGGAATGAAGGGAAAGATTTAGGCAATTAGGGTTTTGACTTATGAGGGACTTAGGGTTTAATAATGGGAACTAGTTTCTTATGGGAAAAGGGAAAGAAAAAATGGAATCAATAGGTAATTTTAGGGCAATGAAGTTTGGGAAAAGGGAAAAAGGATGTTGGTTTTTTACTCAAGTGAAAATTTTGCAATGAGGTGAAAATGTATGAAGACAAGCTAGGGTTTTGATTTTAAGAAACCAAACTCATGAACAAAACATGAAGAAGACTAATTTCAGCTCAAGATGGATGAACACTTACTTGTCGGAGTGAAATGCAGAATTTGAGAGAAGTTGGGATGAATTTGGGTGATTTTGGAACCTCTTTGGCCAATGTGAAGCTTAGTGGGCCTAATGCGCAGTGCCTGCCTGATGTGCAGCGCCTGTGTAATTTAACACTGGAAAAAAATGTCTGATGTGTAGCATCGATCTGATGCATAGTGCCAACCCTCTGATGTGCAGTGCCAGGAAATTTTGCTACAAATTTTGGGTTTTCTTCCTCCTTTGCTCAATTTCCCTTCAGATCGCAATTTTGGCTCTCCATTTGATTTTTTGCACAATGAAATGAATAGCTAGCATGAATTCACTTTATAAATGATGCACTTTAATTTTTCCTCATTGCAAACCCACTTTTATAAAGTTTTAGTCACTTTTTCTCAAAAACTCTGTTTTTCATTTGAAGTTTGAGTTCTTCTTGACAATTAGATGAACTGATACCCTTGTGCTTTTGTTTTGTAGTGGCAGGAGTTGGCAAGGTGACCAGGAATAGCTACTGAGCTTATTACATGTAGAAACACTTAAATTACATGAAATGTTTACAAAAATAGAAAAAGTCTGTTTTCACCTCAAAATAGAGTTTTGAGGTAAAAAGAATTTATTAACAATATCAAAAGTAAATTTATGATTTTATGAACTTATTTATCCTCCTCATGTGTTTGCTAACCATTTTATTCAATTTTGGATGACCATGATGATAAACCCTAGACCTAGCGAAACTAAACCCTAAAACTGAATGAAGTGAACTGAAATGATTATAAATGATTGAAAATAGGTTTCGAATGGGCCAGCAATTATGTGACATGAGGGAAACTGAAATGAAACCACCACCATCAGTTGATCCATGACCTAATGGAATGCAACTAATCAAATGAGACACCTAATATGTGTGCAAAACAACAATTGATCACTCATGGAAGTGTGAAGACACTCACACTAACGGTGCCTTCAAGTATTCTTGTTGGCATTTCAATATGATGAATCATTAGTGGTTTGGAGTTTTTAGCTTTTGCATATATGGAAACAAGATGAATTTTTTTTTTTTTTTTTTTTTTAGATTTATGATTTGGTTGTATCATATTAAAGTGGCATCTGGTTGTATGACATTTGGTTATATCAGAGTCAAAGGTAATCTGCCAATGTTTATGGTCTAGTGAGACATATGTAGTCTTTGTATTTTGGTCTTTGGTTTCACTATATCTAGTACCATATTTGAGCCTAGGTTATCTATTTGTTGTGTATGTATATTTTATGGAAATTGATATGTTCATTTTCTTTTGGAGATAATCAAGCCAATGAATTTAACACAACTTTCAGTTTCTGGTGGAAGTATAAGATGCTTATAACTTCTTTGTTAATCCTATAGGATGGAGAACCTCTTCATGTTATCTATTCTTATTGAGGTCTAAAAAATATGTAAAAAAAATAAAAACATACTGAAATTTAAAGGAGCCATGTGTTAGGATATTCTGACACATAGGAAATAGTTAAGTATAACTTGGTCTAGTGTAGAGTTAGGTAAAGTGTGCTTCTTTATTATGTACTTTGTAACTTACAATCCGATGGCCATGATATGTTCTAGATATGAAGTGATCTGACAGTTCATTCTCTCCTCAGTATTACCAACGCTTGATCCATGGCTTAACACCTGATTGGTCCATGATCTCTATTTAAAGAGCAGGGAGGGTCATTTCTAAGGCGACCATTCATGAGAGAAGCTTATGTGAATTTTCTTTCTTTTACATTAATAAATTGCTTGAAATGATTGTGTTGGCTCAGGTCATGGACTATTTCCCTCTTTGAGGGTTTTAACCACGTCAAGAATATTGGTGTATTGATTTGTGATCTATTTGTGAGCAATGTCATTTGGTGTTCTACCTGAGGAACTTACGCTGTAAGTTCCTACATGGTATCAAAGCTATTTGAGGGCCACATTCATTAGCGATCTAAATTCAAAGCTAGTACAAGTGCATCTGACTATTGTTTCCTACATCTACTATTTCTGACCACTTTCGGGCCGATAGGACTACTCTATTGTGTTAGGAGAATTTTTTCCAGTGAGGAACCCATTTCATTGCACAAGAAAAGGTTTTGGTAGCCCTAGCTACGAAATTTTTAAGATCTGGAGGTATACGGTCTTTATTTGCAGTTTTAGTTATTTATCTCTTTGTTTATTTAATTTTATTTATCTCTCTATTTTTTATTACTAGATCTATACCTTTCATTTTTGTGTATGCTCTTTGCCCTGCAACTCTATGCAATCTGGGAAAATCAGAAATAGAAAGGAAGGATTTTCCTCATGTGTATGCTCTTTTCCATCATGCCTTAGTGTGATCTCGGAAAATAAAAAAATTGAGGAAAATATTTATTTTCTGGCCAAATCTAATTTCAAGTCGTAAGGTTATTTTTTTTTGCATCTCCCTTTAAAGTTCATGAGTCCTCCTCAAACAGTAGAAAACATTAAAAACTAAGTGTATTTTTCAAGGTAGAGCACTGAATATCAATGGATTCCACCTATATATCTGGATTCGTTTAGTTATGAAGAAATAAATAGATGATGGCACATAAACACATGAGAGAGACTAAATAAAAAAGGAAGAAACAATGGCAAGACACATTACCACAAGAATCCCACAAAATGCTGCAAAACCTTGGTTCATTTCCTTCCCAAACTATAGAAGTGATTTACAATGAAGCTCAAAGCATCCACAAGAGTCCAACCTTTACAAATGACTAAGAAAGTACATAATATAGGCATCAAACCACCTATGCTAGCCATTAGGGGTCAAATCCATGAGAAGAGGAGTGGTTTCAACCATATCTAAACTAAGAACAGGAATATAGGCAGTGGAATAGCTTGCCTCTAAAACCATGGAAACTGATTCATTTAACCTCAAACCACCTCTAACTGATGTATCTACACCCTCAAGTCATTTTTCATCAAATTTACATCATATTACATCATTTACCATCACAAATTTACCATGGAGAAGAGAAAAAGTGAACTGGTAGTCAAACTAGGCGAAATTATGAGTTTTAGGTAAAATTGGCAAAAATTTGCCTGATGCATAGCACCCTAAGCCTGATGCATAGTGCCGCTTCAAGGATACTTTTGGAGGTCTTTCACTCATACAAATCAAGCCCAATATAGCTTGTTGGAAAGCCTGCCTGTCTAGTTTCTAGAACACTAAGAGTTTTTTTATTTGGAGGTCATTTCCCCCCCTCACAAGTGGATTCTCCTAAGAATGATTCCTATGTCTCCAAAAAGTGGTAGAGAGGACACTTTTTAGGTTTTTTTTTCCCTTTTGGTGGCTAAGATCTCCTCCAAAATTTATGAAACTTTCTAGGTTTCATTTTTCTTCATGAGGAATCCAAAACTGCAAGCCATTTTTCAAAATATTGAGCCAATGCAATGTGCATCATCGGTCGCATTGTGCATCAGCTGAAATTTCCTGTGTTTTTATTTACAAATTTACAAAATGACAAAAATTTCCAAAAATTTCTTCAATTTTAGTAAGAGGCAACCTCATTAAGAGCTTTGCTGAGCTAATGAAGCTTCACCCAAAATTTTGAGTTTATCATGCTCTTTCTTGACCCTCAAGGCTCTCCTTAACTTAGCTTTAGCCTTTTTACCCTTGTTTTACAAATATTGTTCCGGGTTAGGTAGTGACAAGCCGTATGGCGCAACATTTTCTTCTCTTTGTCCTCTTTCTCTAGCATCTTATCAAGGTGAATGTTTGCCCTTTCCAACCATGATTCTCGGTCAGCCTCAATTTCTTGCTCAAGGGATTTCATCTTGATTTTTCTTCTCTTTGCCTCTTACTTATTTTCTCTAATCATTTCCAGGTCCATAATAGCTTGTTTATCTTTCAATTACCTGTTTTCCTGCTCAAGAAAGATGATGATCCATTTGGCCCTCTCAAGGTCAAGTGATAAGGCTTGTATTTTAGCCTCCTTCTCTTTGATAATGATGTCCTTCAGTGTTGAGCTTTGAGAGCCCAAATCAGTGATATCCTCCTCAATCAAAACAAAATCCTCATCTTACCCTTCAGTAGGGCCTCCTCATGCGTCTTTTGATTTCCTTTGTCTCTACCATGTACTTGTTTAGCTGAAGAACAAGGCAAAGCCCCTTTGACCCCTGGTGAAGATAGCATTTGTCTGTGGTCTAGTGAAGAAAACAAGACCCCTTCCACCCCGGGTGGAGATAGTACTCGCTTGGCAGCTACAAAAAGCATCCTAGTGCCTCTTTCATAAGTGACAAACACAGGAACATGAGCCTCCTTTGTTTTACTTTTAGCCTCTTTTTGTTGCTTGGAAGGTTCACCTTCTTCTTGACGATTTGAAAATATTTGAGGCCCCTTGAAGCATTCATGGACAATGAAAGTTTCCCATGACACTTCCAACTGAGTCAGATGATTCAAAATAACAATTTTGATGAAAGAAAAATGATAAATACTATTGAGTTGTTGTGGATATGGTTTTCTTTTTGCAATCACTGTCATCCTGTCTATGTTTTTACATATGAAATAAGGAATGATCATCATTCTGACCTTGGTGAAGTGCATAAGCAATCTAATGTGGTAGGCATAAACTCTGGAGAACCTAACCTCACATGTAAAGTATTTGATGATAAGCTTCATGAGTGGAACATACCGTTCATCCAAGAATTTGAAAGGAAACACCCTCCTAAGTTTACCATGGTACTTGGCCTTGATATAAGGTTCATAATGCTACTTACTGACATTTTTCCTTTTGTTCCACTTTTCCCCTACATCTGTCATTCTTGTGGCCTCTACAATGATGGCTGGTGAAAGAGTGAAATTGACCCTAGCAAGATGCACCATATTATTATCCATGTTTATCACAAACTACCTTGCTAACTCATGGTGATATTTGACCCTCTCAACCATTTCACAAAACTCAAAACAGGACTGATACCTGAAACATGTGGTGGCTAGAGGGAAAGCAAGGAGTTCACTCATGCTAATAGGTTTGTCCCTAATAATTTTTCCACCCTTGTGAGGCTTCCTACGCTGCAAATTTCTTTCCCTTGAGCTATCAATAAGTGTATCTTCTTCAAAACTTGATTCACTACTTCTTTCCATGATGCTTGTCTTAATGACGTGATGTGATGATGGTATGGTGAACAGTGACAATGGGTTGGGACAAAGAAGATGAGTATGAAGAGATTTTTCAAATGTTAAGTGGAGTAGGGGAATGAAGGGAACGATTTAGGAAATTAGGGTTTTGACTTATGAGGGACTTAGGGTTTAATAATGGGAATTAGTTTCTTATGGGAAAAGGGAAAGAAAAAATGGAATCAATAGGTAATTTTAGGGCAATGAAGTTTGGGAAAAGGGAAAAAGGATGTTGGTTTTGTATTGAGGTGAAAATGTATGAAGGTAAGCTAGGGTTTTTATTTTAAGAAACCAAACTCATGAACAAAACATGAAGAAGACTAATTTCAGCTCAAGATGGATGAACACTTACTTGTAGAAGTGAAATGCAGCATTTGAGAGAAGTTGGGATGAATTTGGGTGATTTTAGAGCCTCTCTAGCCAATGCGCAGCGCCTGCCTGATGCACAGCACCTGTGTAATTTAACACTGTCAAAAACTGTCTGATGCGAAGCGTCAGTATGATCCAACCCTGTGATGTGCAGGGCCAGGCAATTTTGCTGCAAATTTCGGGTTTTCTTCATTCTTTGCTCAATTTCCCTTCAAATCGCAATTTTGGCTCTCCATTTGATGTTTTGCATAATGAAATGAATAGCTAGCATGAATTCACTTGATAAATGATGCACTTTAATTTTTCCTCATTGCAAACCCACTTTTAGAAAGTTTTAGTCAGTTTTTCTCAAAATCTCTATTTTTCATTTGAAGTTTGACTTTTTCTTGAAAATTAGATGAACTGATACCCTGCTGCTTTTGTTTTTGCAGTGCCAACAGTTGGCAAGGTGACCAGAAATAGCTGCTGAGATTATTACATATAGAAACACTTAAATTACATGAATTTTTGACAAAAAATAGAAATATTTTGTTTTCACCTCAAAACAAAGTTTTGAGGTAAAAAAGATTTATTAACCATATCAAAAGTAAATTTATGATTTTATGAACTTATTTATCCTCCTCATGTGCCTACTGACCATTTTATTCAATTTTGGATGACCATGATGACAAACCCTAGACCTAGTGAAACTAAACCCTAAAACTCAATGAAATGAACTGAAATGATTATAAATGACTAAAAATAGGTTTCGAATGGGCCAGCAGGTATATGACATGAGGGAAATTGAAATGAAACCAATACCATTAGTTGATCCATGACCTAATGGAATGCAGCTAATCAAATGAGACACCTAATATGTGTGCAAAACAACAATTTGATCACTGATGGAAGTGTGAAGACACTAACACTAACATTGCCTTCAAGTATTCTTGTTGGCATTATAGGATGATGAATCATTAGTATTTTGGAGTTTTTAGCTTCTACATATATGGAAACAAGATGATTTTGATTTTTTTTTTTTTTTTTTTTTTTTTTTTTTTTTTTTTTTAGATTTATGATTTGGTTATATCATATTAAAGTGGCATTTGGTTGTATGACATTTAGTTATATCGGAGTCAAAGGTAATCTATCAATGTTTATGGTCTAGTGAGACATGTGTAGTCTTTGTATTTTGGTATTTGGTTTCTCTGTATCTAGTACCATATTTGAGCCCAGGTTATCTATTTGTTGTGTATGTATATTTTATGGAAATTGATATCTTCATTTTCTTTTGGAGATAATCGAGCCAATGAATTTAACACAACTTTTAGTGTCTGGTGGAAGTATAAGATGCCTATAACTTCATTGTTAATCCTATAGGATGGAGAACCTCTTCATGTTATCTATTCTTATTGAGGTCTAACAAATATGTAAAACAAATAAAAACATATTGAAATTTAAATAAGCCATATGTTAGGATATGCTAACACATAGGAGATAGTTAAGTATAACTTGGTCTAGTCTAGAGTTAGGTAAAGTGTGTTTCTTTACTATGTAATTTGTAACTTACAATCTGACGGTCATGATATGTTCTAGATATGAAGTGATCCAACGATTCATTCTCTCCTCGTTATTACCAACACTTGATCTGTGGCTTAACACCTGATTGGTCCATGATCTCTATTTAAAGATCAGGGATGGTCATTTGTAAGGTGATCGTTCATGAGAGAAGCTTATGTTAATTTTCTTTCTTTTACATTAATAAATTGCTTGAAATGACCGTGTTGGCTCAGGTCATGGACTATTTCCCTCTTTGAGGGTTTTAACCACGTCAAGAATATTGGTGTAGTGATTTGTGATCTATTTGTGAGCAATGTCATTTGGTGTTCTACCTGAGGAACTTACCCTATAAATTCCTACATGGTATTAGAGCTATTTGAGGGCCACATTCATTAGCGATCTAAATTCAAAGTTACTACAAGTGCATCTGACTGTCATTTCCTAGATCTACTATTTTTAACGACTTTCAAGCTGATAGGACTACTCTATTGTGTTAGGAGCATTTGTTCCAGTTAGGAACCCCCTCTGTTGCACGTGAAAAGGTTTCGGTAGCCCTAGCTACATAATTTTCAAGATCTGGAGGTATACGGTCTTTATTTGCAGTTTTAGTTATTTATCTCTCTGTTTTTTATTACCAAATCTATACCTTTGATTTTTGTGTATGCTCTTTTCCCCGCGACTCTATGCGGTTTGTGAAAATTGGAAATAGAAAGGAAGGATTTTTCTCAGGTGTTTGCTCTTTTCCATCGTGCCTTAGTGTGATCTTGCAAAATAAAAAACATTGAGGAAAATATTTATTTTCTGGCCAAATCTAATTTCAAGTCGTAAGGTTTGGTTTTTTTTGCATGTCCTTTCAAAGTTCATGAGTCCTCCTCAAACAGCAGAAAACATTAAAAACTAAGTGTATTCTTCAAGGTAGAGCACTGAATATCAATGGATTCCACCTATCTATCTGGATTCATTTAGTTATGAAGAAAGAAATAGATGCTGGCACATATAACACATGAAAGAAACTAAATAACAAAGGTAGAAACAATGGCAAGACACATCACCACAAGAATCCCACAAAATGCTGCAAAACCCTGGTTCATTTCCTTGCCAAACTACAAAAGTGATTTACAATGAAGCTCAAAGCATTCACAAGAGTCCAACCTTTACAAATGACTAAGAAAGTACATAATATAGGTATCAAACAACCTATGGTAGCCATTAGGGGTCAAATCCAAGAGTAGAGGGGTGGTTTCAACCATATCTAAACTAAGAACAAGAATATAGGCAGTGGAATAGCTTGCCTCTAAAACCATGGAAACTAATTCATTTAACCTCAAACCACCTCTGACTGATGTATCTACCCCCTCAAGTCATTTTTCATCAAATTTACATCATATTACATCATTTACCATCACAAATTTACCAAGGAGAAGAGAAAAAGTGAACTGTTAGTCAAACTGGGCGAAATTATGAGTTTTAGGCAAAATTGGCAAAAATTTGCCTGATGCATAGTGCCGCTTCAAGGATACTTTAGGAGGTCTTCCACTGATCCAAATCAGCCCCAAGATATCTTGTTGGGAAGCCCTGCCTGTCTAGTTTCTGGAACACTTTGAATTTTTTGATTTGGGGGTAATCCCCCACCGCAAGTGGATTCTCCTAAGAATGGTTCTTGTGTGTCCAAAAAGTGGCAGAGAGGACACTTTTTAGGTTTTTTTCCCTTTTGGTGGCCAATATCTCCTCCATAATTTATGAAACTTTCTGGGTTTCATTGTTTCTTCATGAGGAATCCAAAAATAAAGCCACTTGGCAAAATATTGAGCCAATGCAATGCGCAACGCCGGTCATGTTGTGCATCGACTGAAATCTCCTGTGTTTTTATTTACAAAATTACAAAATGACAAAAAATTCCAAAATTTCTTCAAATTTAGCAAGAGGCAACCTCATTAAGAGCTTTGCTGAGCTAATGAAGCTTCACCCAAAATTTTGAGTTTATCATGCTCTTTCTTGACCCTCAAGGCTCTCCTTAACTTAGCTTTTAGCCTCTTTACCCTTGTTTTACAAATCTTGTTCCTAGTTAGGTAGTGATAGGCCATATGGTGCAACATTTTCTTGTCTTTGTTGGCTTTCTCTAACATCTTCTCAAGGTGAATGTTTTCCCTTTCCAACCATGATTCTCGATTAGCCTCAATTTCTTTCTCAAGGGATGTCATCTTGATTTTTCTTCTCTTTTCCTCTTGCCTATTTGCTCTAATCATTTGTAGTTCCATAATAGCTTGCTTATCTTCCAGTTGCTCATTTTCCTGCTTAAGAAAGTTGATGATCCATTTGGCCCTCTCAAGGTCAAGTGATAAGGCTTGTATTTCAACCTCCTTCTCTTTGATAATCATGTCCTTGAGTCTTGAGCTTTGAGAGCCCAAATCAGTGATATCCTCCTCAATCAAAACAAAATCCTTGTCTTTCCATTCAGTAGGGCCCTCCTCATGCATCTTTTGATCTCCTTTGTCTCTGCCCTGTACCTATTTAGCTGAAGAAGAAGGAAAATCCCATTTCAGCCCCAATGAAGATAGCATTTTCCTATGGTTTGGTGAAAAAAACAAGACCCCTTCCACCCTGGGTGGAGATAGTACTCGCTTGGCAGCTACAAAAAGCATCCTAGTGCTTGTTTCATAAGTGACAAACATAGGAACATGAGCCTCTTTTGTTTTACTTTCAGGCTCTTTTTGTTTCTCGGAAGGTTCACCTTCCTCTTGAGGATTTGAAAATATTTGAGGCCCCTTGAAGCATTCATGGGCAATGAAAGTTTCCCATGACACTTCCAATAAGGAATGCTCATCATTCTGACCCTGGTTAAGTGCATAAGCAATCTGATGTGGTAGGCATAAAGTCTGGAGAACCTACCCTCGCATGTAAAGTATTTGATGATAAAACACATATTTCATTAGATTTGGAAAATTTTTATTACAAGGACATCATTAGAATTGATTTTTTTGGTTATTTTTAAATTCTATATCCACTAATTAATTCCAAATTTAATGAAATATGTGTTATAAGCTTCATGAGTGGAACATACCGTTCCTCCAAGAATTTGAAAGGAAATACCCTCTTAATTTTACCATGGTACTTGGCCTTGATATAAGGTTCATAATGTTGCTTACTGATATTTTGCCTTTTGTTCCACTTTTCCCCTACATCTGTCATTCTTGTGGCCTCTGCAGTGATGGTTGGTGAAAGAGTGAAATTGATCCTAGCAAGATGCACCATATTATTATCCATGTTTATCACAAACTTCCTTGCTAACTCATGGTGATATTTGACCCTCTCAACCATTTCACAAAACTCAAAACATGACTGATACCTGAAACATGTGGTGGCTAGAGGGCAAGCAAGGAGTTCACTCATGCTAATAGGTTCCTCCCTAATAATTTTTCCACCCTTGTGAGGCTTCCTTCGTTGCACATTTCTTTCCCTTGAGCTATCAATAAGTGTATCTTCTTCAAAACTTGATTCACTTCTTCTTTCCATGATGCTTGTCTTAATGATGTGATGTGATAATGGTATGGTGAACAATGACAATGGGTGAGGACAAAGAAGATGAGTATGAAGAGATTTTGCAAATGTTAAGTGGAGTAGGGGAATGAAGGGAACGACTTAGGAAATTAGGGTTTTGACTTATGAGGGACCTAGGGTTTAATAATGGGAATTAGTTTCTTATGGGAAAAGGGAAAGAAAAATGGAATCAATAGGTAATTTTAGCACAATGAAGTTTGGGAAAAGGGAAGAAGGATGTTGGTTTTTTACTGAGGTGAAAATTTTGCAATGAGGTGAAAATGTATGAAGGCAAGCTAGGGTTTTGATTTTAAGAAACCAAACTCATGAACAAAACATGAAGACGACTAATTTCAACTCAAGATGGATGAACACTTAATGTAGGAGTGAAATGCAGCATTTGAGAGAAGTTGAGATGAATTTGGGTGATTTTGGAACCTCTTTGGCCAATGCGGAGTGCACTGGGCCCAATGTGCAACGCCTCCCTAATGCACAATGCCTATGTAATTTAACACTAGCAAAAACTGTCTGATGCACAGCGCCAGTCTAATGCGTAGTGCCAACCCTCTGATGCTGCAAATTTCGGGTTTTCTTCCCCCTTTGCTCAATTTCCTTTTGGCTCTCCATTTGATGTTTTGCATAATGAAATGAATAGCTGGAATGAATTCACTTTATAAATGATGCACTTTTATTTTTCCTCAATGCAAACCCACTTTTATAAAGTTTTAGTGACTTTTTCTCAAAAACTCTATTTTTCATTTGAAGTTTGACTCTTTCTTGACAATTAGATGAACTGATACCCTGGTGCTTTTGTTTTTGCAGTGACAGGAGTTGGCAAGGTGACTAGGAATAACTGTTGAGCTTATTACATGTAGAAACACTTAAATTACATGAAATTTTTACAAAAAATAGAAAAACTTTGTTTTCACCTTTATTAACCATATCAAAAGTAAATTTATGATTTTATGATCTTATTTATCCTCCTCATGTGTCTGCTGACCTTTTCATTCAATTTTGGATGACCATGATTACAAACCCTAGACCTAGTAAAACTAAACCCTAAAACTGAATGAAATAAACTAAAATTATTATAAATGACTGAAAATAAGTTTTGAATGGGCCAGCAGGTATATGACATGAGGGAAACTGAAATGAAACCACTACCATCAGTTGATCCATGACCTAATGGAATGCAGCTGATCAAAGGAGACACCTAATATGTGTGTAAAACAACAATTTGATCACTAATTGAGTGTGAAGACACTGACACTAACAGTGCCTTCAAGTATCCTTGTTGGCATTGTAGGATGATGAATCATTAGTGGTTTGGAGTTTTTAGCTTCTACATATATGGAAATAAGATGAATTTTTATTTTTATTTTTATTTTTGTTTAGATTTATGATTTGGTTATATCATATTAAAGTGGCATTTGGTTGTATGACATTTGGTTATATCAGAGTCAAAAATAATCTATCAATGTTTATGGTCTAGTGAGATGTGTGGTCTTTGTATTTTGGTCTTTGGTTTCTCTGTATCTAGTACCATATTTGAGCCTAGGTTATCTATTTGTTGTGTATGTATATTTTATGGAAATTGATATGTTCATTTTCTTTTGGAGATAATCAAACCAATGAATTTAACACAGCTTTCAGTTTCTAGTGGAAGTATAAGATGCCTATAACTTCTTTGTTAATCCTATAGGCTGGAGAACCTCTTCATGTTACATATTCTTATTGAGGTCTAACAAATATGTAAAACAAAGAAAAACATACTGAAATTTAAAGGATACATGTGTTAGGATATTCTGACACATAGGAAATAGTTAAGTATAACTTGGTATAGTGTAGAGTTAGGTAAAGTGTGTTTCTTTACTATGTACTTTGTAACTTACAATCCAACGGTCATGATATGTTCTAGATATGAAGTGATCTAATGGTTCATTCTCTCCTCAGTATTACCAACACTTGATCTATGGCTTAACACCTGATTGGTCCATGATCTCTATTTAAAGAGCAAGGACGGTCATTTGTAAGGTGACCGTTCATGAGAGAAGCTTATGTGAATTTTCTTTCTTTTACATTAATAAATTGCTTGAAATGACCATGTTGGCTCAGGTCATGGACTATTTTCCTCTTTGAGGGTTTTAACCACATCAAGAATATTGGTGTATTGATTTGTGATCTACTTGTGAGTAATGTCATTTAGTGTTCTACCCGAGGAACTTACCCTATAAATTCCTACATGGTATCAGAGCTATTTGAGGGCCGCATTCATTCGCGATCTAAATTCAAAGCTAGTACAAGTGCATTTGACCGTCGTTTCCTAGATACACTGTTTCTGACCACTTTCGGGCCGATAGAACTACGCTATTGTGTTAGGAGCATTTGTTCCAGTGAGGAACCCCTTCCGTTGTACGCAAAAAGGTTTTGGTAGCTCTAGCTACGTCATTTTTAAGATCTGGAGGTATACGGTCTTTATTTGCAGCTTTATTTATTTATCTCTCTGTTTATTTAATTTTATTTATCTCTCTGTTTTTTATTACCAGATCTATACCTTTCATTTTGTGTATGCTCTTTGCCCCATGACTCTATGCGATTTGCGAAAATCAAAAACAGAAAGGAAGGACTTTTCTTATGCGTATGCTCTTCTCCTTTGTGCCTTAGTGTGATCTCGAAAAATCAAAAACATTGAGGAAAATATTTATTTTCTGGCCAAAGCTAATTTCAGGTCGTAAGGTTTGGTTTTTTTGCATGTCCTTTTAAACTAGCTCACTTGGTCCAAAGTTACTTTATGAGAATAAATGTCTTGGGTTCAAGTCTTTCCTTTTGTTGAGTTACTTTCTCAAAAAACACATATAACTTATGTTTTAAACTTACTTTATGTAAAAGTGTTCTCACTCATTATAAAAAGTGAGTCACTTATAATTCTGAAGTCACTTTATCTTTTATTTAAGTTACAATTTAGTGGGTAGCTCATAAATTACCCTTGTAAAAGTGACTTTTACTTATTTATAAAAGTGGGTCAAATATTTTTTTTTTTGAAGTGAGCTAATTATGAATAAGTTTGGAAAGGGGAGTATTTTTTTAAAATATAACATTATCATTCACTTCTGAACATTCATGTACTTTGTCCACATATTCAATAACTTTTCTTAAAAAAGCCATAACTTCTTCACCCTTAAGCCATTTTCAGAGCCGTTTTTTTTAATTGGCCTAATTTTTTGAGATGTTTCCATTTGAACACTTAGTTTTAGCATCTATAGCTTGAATTTCTATTAAAATGGAAATTCCATGCCAAGTTATTCTTGACATCACCAACTACTTCCAATGGGTATCCTACATGGAGGATTTACTTAGAAGTAAATGTCTTTACAGAACAGCATCAAGCGAAGAGTCTAAACCTAAAGATGAAGATAAGCAAGACAAATAGGGAAATAGGCAAGATCAAGCACGTGGGTTGATAGGGATGTCTATTTCTCCATACCTTTCATTCCATATCGTAGAACTTAACACCCTTGATGAAGTAATGAAACAACTCAATAATATTTTTGGAATTAAAAATGAAATTATAGCCCATAAACTCGAAAATGAGTTGCTTACATTGGACCCCAATAATTTTTCTGTCATTGAATATTTTTTGTCCAACTTAAAGACCCTTAGGCTTCTCTTGGAAGGTGTTAAGGTTAAGAAAGAAGATGGTAGCCTTATCTATTCCATCCTTACTAAGTTGGGACCAGCCTACTCTATATTTGTTTCCACATTATATTCTACTAGAGAAGCCTTTTTTTCTCAAGGACAAGACTACAAGTCCCGCTCCTTTGATGTCTTTTGTGATTCTTTAATAAGAGAACAAGAAAAACTCTTACATCTTGGTCTTCTTAATCTTGGAAACTCTTCTATGAAAGCCTTATCCGCCCATCAACAACCATGTTCAAAGAATCCTAAGAAGCATCATCCTAAAAAGAATAGACCTAAACCAACCAAGTGTCCTAAGCACTTTCTGTCTCAAAATGAAAAATCAATTCAACAAAATGATAAGGCAAATCGAAAAGAGGGGAAGAAGACTGATAGACATTGCAACTTTTTTAATCGAGATGGCCATGTAGAATCCAAATGCTTTAACAAGATGGAAGCCTTGGGAGTAGCAATGAAGAAGCATAACATCCATTTGGAGCACTCTTCAACTTCATCTTCATATTCAAGAATAGCACCTTATGCATGTGGTTGTCAAGCATCTCAGTCTAGTTATGCACTAAATGTATCTTCTTCTTCTCATTCTCATGAGTAGCTCATTAATTCTATATCTTCTTATCACATGGGAAAAAACAAAGCCATGCTTTCTTCTTTAAATGATTGTAACACCAAAATATATATGGTGGTGATGATAGATCTCTTAGTGTTGTAGGGACTGGAACTATTCATCTAGATAATGGTCAATTTAATGAGGTATTATGTGTTCCTACCTTATCCTACAACGTTCTATCTGTATATCAGATAACTCATTTAGGTGAAGGTAAAAAAGTTGAATTTTCACCTCATTGATGTTGTAACTAAGGACCTAAGAGATCCTAGATAGATTTTAGCTACTAGCATTGCTGATGATTCTACAAGGTTGTATAAGTTTAACAAATTTGGGTCATCAAATGTTCCCTTGGTATTTGTTTCTCATAATGATGAAGTGAGCAAACTTTGGCATGAGCGATTTGGTCACTTAAACTATTGCTCCCTTCAAAATCTATGTAAGGAAAATATGGTGACAGGTCTTCCTATGTTATCTTGCAAAGATGGTTTTTGTTCTGGATGTGTACTCGGAGAACATCATCGGGGTAGTTTTAAAAAACATGCCTCTTGGCGTCCCTCGGTCCCTTTACAACTTGTGCATAGTGATTTATGTGGTCCTCTTCTAAGTTGTTTCATTCTCTGCCTACAAGTATTTCTTAACTTTCATTGATGATTTCCCCAAACACACTTGGGTATACTTCTTAAAACTCAAGAATGAATTCTTTAACATGTTCTTGGCCTTCAAGGCCTTTGTTGAGAAACAATCTAGACATCAAATCCTTAAGCTAAGAACTCATAATGGTAGAGAATATGTTAACAACAAATTCATCAACTTTTGCACTAAGCATGGAATTCAATTGCCACATATTGTTCCATACACTTCACAGAAAAAAGGTGTAACTGAAAGGAAGAATCACACCTTAAAGGAAATGGCTAATTGTTGTTGAAAATAATACTGAGAAGGGGGGTGAATCAGTATTATCTAGTCCTTTTAACAATTCTTCCTGATTTATACTTTGAATTATTTTTGCATATCAGTACCATAAAACAATGAGCATGAACA